>APFE031634341.1:0-10905 GCA_000404065.3 Pinus taeda
GGGGACAACTGTGTTCATGCTTGCACCCGTAAGTGGAACACGTTGTCCCACAGCCTCAAAATCAGGGAATACCACACCCCAAGTATAATGAGGGAGGCCTTGGCATGAGTGCCTCTCTACAAAAAGTCTATGTAGAATCTTCAGGCCAGCTGGATAGGCCTCAAGTTAAGTCCACCTTTGCTTTTGGGGTTGCTAGAAGGAGGCATAGAAGAAGAGGACCATAAGCAGTGGAAAGAGGTGGAAAGGAAGGTCGGATTCCATGATAGCGAAGAAGATATTACTTCAGAAGCCTAGGATGTGAGGGAGGCGATCAAAGCAATTAAGGACAAGGAGCTGGATTACTTGCTCAGAGGATGAGCAACCCATTTAGCAAGGGGGTGATGATGAGCCCCGAATTGAGTAACTTATTGGGCTCATTTTTCCTAATTGTCCTTGTTCAATCCTTGTTCAATCCTCCATTTTTCATAGATTATACATTTTTTTAGTATGTTTATGTCGTTTGAACGAATAAGGGTGGTCACTCTAGCTAGGAGGCTAATACGTGGTTATTTCAGGTTTTTTGGACAAATGTTGGAGCAAAACCAAGCAATCATGGGCTATGTGACAGCCAAGCTTGAGTTGAGGATTTGTAGGGGGGTTTTCTTTGACATTAAATGGCCCTTCCTCGGGATCTCCACCCTTAACTATGAGCTCACAGGCCACCAAAACGGATCCTAAAGGCAGCCAAGCAGATGTTGGGAAAGGGACTGTCTGCTATCAGTTGGGACACCCGAGTCCCTTGAATTTAGGAGGCCTGCTAGGCCCCTCGTGATGTATAGATAAGAAGGCCTCAGACTTCGTAGTTTACTTTTGAAACCATTGCATTTTTTGCACTATAGTGCTGTCACTTTCAGCTCATTTGCTTGTAGCCATTGTGGCATAACTTTCGGTTGATGACTATTTTTTGATAATGACAAGTAGTCCTCTTTTGTATCAGCTCTGAGTTCTCTATAGGAGCCGTAGCTCTTAGGGTTGGGCCCAACCTGAGAGCCAATGCCTCCTTTAATGTATTGTTATTTTTCCTTTATGCATCTTTGTTTCTCCTTTATGCATTTTCAAAATTATTTTTGATTAGGCACATTAAATTGTGATGATTAACTAGGTCATTGTTGATGGTTAGAAAAGCTTTTGATGTTTAGATTAGGTCGGTAGGATATCAACAGGGAAAAAAGCTCCAGAAAAAGGCCAACGAGCACCTTTGGTTTCGCCTCTCCCTCATAGGATCAGGGGCTGGGATCAAAGTAACCTTGTTGTCCCAAACAAAAACACTATTTTTGCTTTGCCATGCAATCACTAGTGCACGGTTTTCGTTTTCAGAAGTTGGTTACATGTTCAGATCTTTGAAATGTTTCGTTGCATAGTTAATATATATGGTTACCTTGCAAATAAAGCATTTGTTCATTCACTTTACTATTAGCTAGATTAGATTAGGTTGGTATAACTAGGACTGTGATTACATGCAAGTCTTTGTTGGTTCAGTTGGAAATACACCGTGCAGAGCACCTCTACCACTTCTTCATCCACCCAAACTTCATCAGAACCTTCTGTTCCATCTCCTAACTGGGTTTCTCACCCCATGTTTGTCATCTTTCCCACATAACCCTACCTCTTCGTGCAACCATTGTTTGAGCCTTCTTTGAGCAAATTCAGCCATCTACACCTTCCCCCAACTCCATCCACCAGTCCCTGAACCACTTCAGACCCCTATCTACCTCCATACCCATTCCTTCATCTTTACTCACTCATCCATCCTCCAAAATCCCATTTCTAAACTTCCTGTAGAAATTCCTAAACATCCTGTAGAACCCGTGCAGACTTCCTGTAGAAGCTCACATATGAGGTTTATTGATAGCCACAAATCTGTGAAACTCTCTCAAAGGGTGTTAGGGACACCTTAGGCCCTCTCTGAACATTCCCGACCTCTTCCAAGCATTTCTCCTCATCGATCCACCTTTGCATAGTCAAGAATAGTGAAAGCCTATGCATGAGAAATTTGACGACTGATTCAAAAATACAAAAATATGTTTTCTTCAGATAGAGGTAGTCTAGACACATGTATTTTACCTTCCTAGAAGTAATGGCATATCTTTCAGTAGCTTGTATTCTCTTCTTTGCATCAGTAGGACTAGCTGGTAGAATTAGGGTTTTCTAGGGTTTGTGCTTTCCTTCAGTTTTCAATTTCTTTTCGCAAGAAGATTAGCTTCCTTCGAGTTAGCTTCCATCCATCAGTTAACAAGCTTCTTCTCAAAGATCATAGAAGTTGTCTTGAGCCCCTAGCGAACTTGTGCTAGCTAACCAAGTGACAGTTGCGGCAAGAGCTAGTACTTGTGCATACAGTACTGTCGCTTCCAAGTTTGTTACGAACTACCGGGTTGATAAAAGTAAAGAAGGGAGTCCCACGAGTTGCAGCATTATTGCTGTAATACTGGATGTCAGCGCTAGTCACCAACTTAGGGATGTTTTTTGCAATTTCTCTGATGCACTGCTCCATGTCCGGAATATTTTCCTTAGTGATACTTCTGAAATGTTGAGCCAACACTTCTTCGATACTCTTGTGAGAGGTTTGGAGCTACCCTTTGTTATTAAAAATCACAGAGATTCTGTTGTGAGCCCTATTAGCTATAGTGGATTTATGAAAAAAATTAGTATTACGATCCCCTTCTTTGAGCCATTGAATTCGAGACTTTAGCCTCCAAAATATTTCCTCTTGTTGGCAGAATTTCTCCCATTCTTGATGGTGTTTATCAACTTGATCACTTTTGTCATTATCAAAACCCTCTGTGATCAATGCTTGATTGAGTTCCTGTAGTTAGGCTTCCACTGCCTTTTTCTCCACAAAGTTTTGGCCAAGGACCTCCTTGTTCCATTCTTTGAGTCTGAATTTAATACGTTGAAGTCTTTTCTGTAGGATGAACATATTCATGCCCTGGATCTACAGATCTTCTACCCACCATGTTTCAATATTGTTGATGAAATCTGGGTGGGACAGTAAGATATTCTCAAACCTGAAGGGTTTGTTTTTGGGAGAACTAAACCCCTTGAGTTCTAATTGTATCGGCCAGTGATCATAACCTCCAAAGGGGAGAACCTTGGCTGTTATTTCTCTATTTGATAGCATAAGCTCCTCTGAGATAAAAAAAATCTATCTAACTTGGAGGTGACCTCAGCCTCACCTCCTCTTTTGTTGTTCCAAGTATAAAGGCCATTATGCATTGCCGAGTCAACCAGATTCATATCATTTGTAAAGGTTTGGAACAATTCGGACTCTTTATTTAGCAATCTGATGCCTCCTTTTTTTTCTGAAAGTGATTTAATCATATTAAAATCTCCTCCCAAGACCCAAGGTATTTCTTCATGTCTGCTTCTGAGCTCTGCCAAGAAGTTTAGTAGTCTTAGTTTCTCATCTATTCTTTGTGGCCCATAAACATTTGTGACGAGTAAAGTGTCCACAACTCTCACTGGTTTAAAAATTACAGAAAGATAATTTCTTGATGCATCCGCATCTAATATACTATTTCTGTGGGGATTCCATAGAGTGAATATGTCACCCACTTTGTTTTCTCCTTTCACTTCAAGAAACTCAAATCTGTACATCCATTTGCTATGTATTTTCTTTAACTTTTGAATGGAACATTTTGTTTCCTGAATAAAGATTATATCCAATGTTGCTAGTTTCATTCTCTGACCTAACATTCTTTGTTTTCTTTTACTGCCTAGACCTCTGATATTCCAAGATATGAAATTCATAATTAAAGATTTGTGAAAGAGTACCTGGTTAGGTCTTTCATCTTACCCGAATCTATCATTATCTTTCCACACTGCATCAAGAACTCATTTTGATTTTTCCTGCCCCTATTCTTTCCTGGATTTCTAGATGCTAATCCTGGAGTTGATTTCATAGTTTACGCACCTTTGTGCTCCTACTTGTGAATACTCTTACCTTTATCCGACCCTCTTTCCTAGGTTTTCCATAAAAATAACTATTGGATCTGAGAGAATTCTTCCAGAGGTATTGATTGTATTTGTCCCCTGGATCCTTGCCTCAAGAATCCTTCCAGATCCAAGTTTTCCTTGTCTAGAATTTCCTGTAATTCATGATCTTCCATATCTATTTCGCTTTAAGTCATTTCCTAGCCCATTTCCATTTCTGCATCACTCATAGTAGTCTCATTTTGATGTACCATATCTTGAGAGTGTTTTCTATCTTCTTCCTTTTCCTTTTCATTAGGATCTTTCTCATGAGATAAATCATATTTCGTGTTTTCTTCATTCGCATCCAACACTTGAAACTTGTTCTGAATGACTTTCTGCCTTTCGTTTTGTTGTTGCTTCATTCCCTTTTTTCCCCCTTTACTTCTGCTTGCCACTTTCTGAAAGCTTTATGTATCCTTCAAATTATTGAGGTATTATTTGTTGTCTACTTTACCAATAGGGCAATCTCTAAAGAGATGTCCATGTTCATGGCATATATGGCATATGAATGGGATATGCTCGTAGTCCACGGTCTGCACCCACTTGTCATCAAAAACTTCCAAATTAGCCTCATCCGGAAAAGCTTCTGATAGATCCATTTCCACACATATTCTTACAAAGGAAGTATATTTCCCTCTTCTTCTCGCTTCAGAAACTTTGACAAAACGTCCTAGTTTATACCAATAGCTGCTAGCGATTCAGTTTGCCAATAATCAAGAGGTAGAGAATATAGCCTTACCCATACTGGAACTGAGGTGAAGGTCTCCTGCTCTCGGATGAAGTTCATCATCCCAGGCCTCATATAGGGACCAGCTGTTGCATAAAAGTAGGGTCCTCCTTCGAATATTCTGTCTTTGTCTTCAACGTTTGAGAACACCAGTGTGAAGAATCCCTTTGACCCAAGATGTAGGTCAATGCTTCCTTTGGGCTTCCAATGATACTTGATCCACATTTGTAAAGCTTTTTCAATGGGCCATAGTCCCATGAATTTACAAACAATGGCATAGTTCGCCATGTGTTCTCTGTATGCTTGCAGAGCAGGATCATTTAATATTACTCTTGGAGTGATTTCAAATTTAGGCTTGCATGGTCCCTTTTACCTTGGTTTTGTGAACCAAGAGTTTTGTCTTCTTCCTCCTTGTCCCTTATGCTACTGTTTACCTTGATCTTAGTCCCCTCTGTCCCCTTATCATCATCTCTGTTTTTTTCCCCAGTGACACCTTTGTTGTTTAAATCCATTGTTTTGCCTTTGCTGGATATCGCGTGCTTGTAGGAGGGAGCCGAGCTCCCTCCTTTGCTGCCCTCCATCAGAAACTGTCTCTGCTATCCTCTGAACTATCACCGCATGCTCCCACTGTTTTTCCTCCTCCTTAGCCAAGTCTCCATCCAAAATGCACTAAATTAACTCCCACTATTTTCGAAAAACTCATTATGGTTGGTCCACTATCATTTTGCAAAGGGAAAATCAATTTTCTCCACTTATAAAGGGTCATCACTCACTCTTATTCACTTCCAATTTTCCCATTTAAATTTCCAACACTCCATCTCATCTAATCAAGGCGATTATTTCATACAAAGAGAGTTTTTTTCATCCATAACTCGAGTTCTCAAACGTCTTACGCAAATAACTATGTTTCTACTATGCATATACCACAAAGCTCCTCCATTATCTATCCAAGGTTGTGATCACCCCGAAATAGTTTCCTCCATCATTTTAACATTGTTCTACTTCTAATACATGTTGGTGGTCTATCTTAAGGTTTAAATCTTGTCTCATTCCTCTATGTTGTGCTTGTTATGCCTCATGTCTACTTCCTCGGGTTTTTGGAATATCATTAACAAGGTTTTCATTACTTGCATGTCAAAGGGCTGCTAAAACCTATATCCATCTATTTTTACACCATCATATATCCTAAACTAACCCTCCTAGACATTCTCCATCAAATCAACTCTCAAAATTCATCAATTCTACCTAAACCGTGGATAAACTACACCTTTTAAACTACACGTCTCTCTTTTCCTTATTTGGAAACCTTCCACTCACCCAAATCCTGTAATTCCACTTTTCTTAACTTCCTAAACTCCCTCACTATCCCCTCAAATTTTCTTGGAATTTTTTCATATCCCTATCCCCCTCATTTCCCTAAAAATCCTTCACATTTATTGACAATTGCGTTTTTTCTCATAGTCAAACCCTAGTTTCTATCCTAAGAGCTAAATGTTGACATGGAATCTGAAAACTGTGAACAAAGGAAGCATAGGGGTAGACATGTGACCGTACATGAACCTACATCAACCCATGACCTCTACTCATCTCCCCTCATTATAAAATCATTTGAAGATGCACATTATATTACATTTTTCCAAAGAATTGAAGAATTGGAGTATCACGACCAATGGACTAGTGCTTTTTCCACCAAACTTAAAAAGAACAAAGTGACCATAGCATGAGCTTAATTCAATGTTTCATGCAAAATTATCTCTGCAGCTGCAGGGATTCCAGATGCTCGAGAGATTTGGTTGAAGAGAGAAGACCTTGACCTTCAAAATTACAAGAAGTACCTAAAGGAACCATACAAGGTAGCTTCAACATATATTTTTCCATTCAAGCATTTTTTGGATAGATATACCCCTCTGATGAAAATGATCATGAAGAAATTCACATGTGAGAGTAAATATTCTAGGGTGTATAAGTAACAGATGAAGGTTTTGATGAATTTCACTAATGTTCAGCAAATCAATTTGTCTCATTATTTGTACAAAAGTGTGATTAAAATGAGAGAAAAGGTGCAAAAGCTCAGAGAGAATCACCATACTAGTTTGTTTCATCATGGCTTAGTGAAAGTGCTAGCATTTCATGAGTTAGCACAAGAAAATCTCTCTTGGGATCACTTTTCAAGTTGATCTTTTCCTCCATATTCTTCTCCTAGGTCTAGTGGTGAAAAAACACCTTCAAGCTCATGAGTGCGGTAAGAGGTTGCTTCTTCAAGCAGACCAACCTAGACGAAGGACAGGGTAGAATTATTTGAGACATATGCGAGAGGTGATAGGCTTGTGTTTTCTCAAAGGATTATTGAAAGGGCCAAGCCTACAACATGTGAACAAACAATTTTCTCAAAGCATGAGGAGTCCTCTCATCGAGGTACAAATATGTCAGATATGGAGAAAGTATATTAGGATAGAATTGAAGATGAGATCATAAGGGATAAGGAGGCTAAGATCAAGAGATTGGAAGGAAAATTGGTAGAGGTAAATACTCTAATAACATTCTTGTAACAAGAGAATATGCAATTGAAAGTGAACCAAATGATCCAAGATAAACGGGGAGTTGTTTCAAGGAAGGAAGATGCAAGGGCGAAAGCAGTGGCTAAAATGAAAGTGTTAAAAGGTAAAGGAAAACAAAGTACATTAGGGAGACCAAGAACAAGATCATCTAAGATAGCACTTGAGCTACAAAGTGAGGTTTCTCCACCAAAAGAACAGATTATGGTAGATGACCTAATCATTAGAGAAATCAATGAAGATAGGGTATATTGGCTTGATAAGATCAATGGACACCTTGAGAAGCTCCTCAAGAAGGAAAACATGGCCAATAACTTTCCAAGGCATATGGTTATGCATGACTACACAATAAAAAAAATATCCCAAGTTAGAGTCAAGCATTTGAAGAGCAAGCTCAACGAAAACCTAACAGGCCAAATCGAAAAAGGGAATCTCGATTTACTCTCTCACGCCTCCCTCATGGCATAACATATCATATTATAACAAATCATATTATGAGGAATAGTAGAGATCAAATTGGTAACCAAGGTTTTAAAGTCATGTTGTTAATTTCATTTTCTCAAAATAAATACCTTCAACAAATCATAAAACTAAAGTGTCATGTCCAAGTAAAAATGTTACTATGGGTCCACTATCATTTTGCAAAGGGAAAATCATTTTTCTCCACTTATAAAGGGTCATCACTCACTCTCATTCACTCCCTGTTTTCTCATTCAACTTTCCAACACTCCATCTCATCCAATCAAGGTGATCCTTTCATACAAAGAGAGTTTTTTGCATCAATAACTCGAGTTATCAAACTGTGCTACACAAATAACTATGTTTCTGCTACGCATATACCATGGAGGTGCTCCATCATCTCTCCAAGGTTGTGAGCCCCCTACAGTTATTTCCTCCATCATTTTAACATTGTTCTACTGCTAATACAGGTTGGCGGTCTATCTTGAGGTTGAAATCTTCTCTCATTCCTCTCAACTATGTTTGTTATGCCTCATGTCTACTTCCTAGCATTTTTGGAATATAGTTAACAAGGTTTTCATTATTTTCATGTTAAAGTGCTACTAAAACCTATATCCATCTCTTTATACACCATTATATATCCTAAGCACACCCTCATAGACATTCTCCATGAAATCCACTCTCAAAATTCATCAATTCTACCTAATCCCTAGACAAACTACACCTTTTAAACTATAGGACTCTGTTTTCCTTGTTTGGAAACCTTCCACTCTCCCAAATCATGTAATTCCACTTTCTCTAGCTTCTTAAACTCCATCACTATCCCCTAAAATTTTCTTGGAATCTTTTCATTTCCTTGAAACCCCCTTACATTTATTTGCAATCCTGCGTTTTCGCATAGTCAAAACCCTAGTTTCTATCCTAAGAGCTAAATGTTGACATGGAATCTGAAAACTCTGAACAAAGGAAGCATAGGGGTGGACATGTCATCAAACATGAACCTACATCAACCCATCACATCTTATCATCTCCCTTATTTAGAAAATCATTTGAACATGAATGTTGCCTTACATTTTTCCAAAGAATTGAAGTATCATGACCAATTGACTAGTGCTTTTGCCACCAAAATTAAAAAGGACAAAGTGACCATAGGAGGAGTTTAATTCACTATTTCAAGGAAAATTATCTTTGCAACTGCAGGGATTCTAAACATTGGAAATATTTGGTTCAAGAGAGAATACCTTGACCTTAAAAATTATAGGATGTACGTGAAGGCACCATACAAGGGAGCTCCAACATATATTTTTCCATTCAAACATTTTTTGGATAGATATACCCCTCTCATGAAAATGATCATGAAGAACTTCACATGTGAGAATAGATATTCTATGGTGTGTAAGTACTACATGAAGATTTTGATGCATTTCTCCAGTGTTCAACAAATCAATTTGTCTCATTATTTGTACAAAAGTCTAATTAAAATGAGAGAAAAGGTGCAAAATCTCAGAGAGAATCACCATACTAGTTTGTTTCTTCATGGCTTAGTGAAAGTGCTAGCTTTTCATGAGTTAGCATAGGAAAATCTGTCTTCGGATCACTTTTCAAGTTGATCTTTTCCTCCATCTTCTTCACCCACGTCTAGTGATGAAACAACACCTTCAAGCTCATGAGTGCAGTAAGAGGTTTCTCCTTCAACCAAACCAACCAAGAGGAAAGACACAGTACAATTGACAAACGCAAGAGGTGATATGCTTGTGTTTTCTCAAAGGATTGTTGAAAGGGCCAAGCCTACAACATGTGAACAAACAGTTTCCTCACAACATGAGGAGTCCTCTCATCGAGGTAAAAATATGTCACATATGGAGAAATAATATGAGGATAGAATTGAAGACGAGATCATGAGGGATAAGGAGGCTAAGATCAAGAGATTGGAAGGCAAATTGGTAGAGGCAAATTCTCTAATAACATTCTTGTTGCAAGAGAATATGCAATTGAAAGTGAACCAAATTATCCAAGATAAATAAGGATTTGTTTCAAAGAAGAAAGATGCAAAGGGAAAAGAAGTGGCTAAAATGAAAGTGTCAAAAGGTAAAGGAAAACAAACTACATTAAGGAGATGAAGAACAAAAGCATCAAAGACAGCCCTTAAGTTACAAAGGGATGTTTCTCTACCAAAAGAACAGATTATGGTAGATGACCTAATCAATAGAGAAATCAATGAAGGTAAGGTATATTGGCTTGATAAGAACAATGGAAACCTTGAGAATCTCCTCAAGAAGGAAAACATGGCCAATAACTTGCAGAGGCATATGGCTATGCATTACTACACAATAAACAAAATATCCCAAGTTAAAATCAAGCATTTGAAGTGCAAGCTCAAGGAAAACCTAATAGGTCAAAAGGAAAAAGAGAAGCTCTATTTTCATTCTGAGGCCTCCCTCATGGCATAGCATATCATATTATACCTTCACTCTACAATTTTGAGAAGATTTGGAAATTTTTTGTCATTTTCAAAATTTTGGTGATTTTTGACTGTTTTAAAAACATAGTGAAAGTTATAAGCGTAGTGCCTTGGCGCTACAATTTCATATCAGATATCCAAATGCCAAAAACTTTATATCCCTCGATAGATATTGACGTAAGGATCTCATATATCTCCTTTTTGAATCATGTTAACAAACTCATTAGGAGAAAAATAAGTAAAAAGGTCACTTTCAACCACTATTTTGAAGGAGGAGCTGCACTTATATAGCCACCTTAGGAGAATCAATTTTTGAAGGCCTTCCTATCGGTCATTTGCAAAAATTCAAGTTGTTCGAGAAACTATTAGGTAAACTTGACTCAGGATAGAGTCAAAAGTTGACGAGGTTAAATAGTGATGGTTTTGGGGCACATGGTATTGTGCAACCATGGTATTCTGCCCGTGGTATTATATGTAATGGAGCCTATAAAAGGCTGGAAGGACTTCATTGTAATGCATGGCCTGGAGGTGAGCGGTGAAGGCTCACTTGGCCGGATTGGCCAGGTTTTGGCCAAGGATAATGAAATTTCATTATGATTGGGTTTTTCCCCAGATTTGGGGTTTTCCCGGATAAACACGTGTATTTATGTGTTTATGGTTATTGCTAGTTAATTTTTATATTTATTTCTCTC
>APFE031634350.1:0-13318 GCA_000404065.3 Pinus taeda
TTATATAAAATCATTAAAAAATAAAATAAAATAAAAATTCAATTACCATAGACATAAATTCTGGAAACCCTAAGTAACATACAAACACAAAACACAACCAAACTTCATAAAGCCTCCATTAAGTATGATGGAACACCAACAATAATGATATTATAATCTCACATATGTGGTCTCAAATGGAAACACAAATACCTTCAGGTTCATTGGACCAAATGAGTTAAGGTGACTGAAATACAAGATTACAGAAACAACTCTTAGTATGCCTTCATTACCATGGCTCCTAATATGTATGTCTAATGTATTGGTTCACAAAGATGTATTTCGATACCTTTGTTCTATTTCAACTATTATAACCAAACAAAAGTTATGATTTTCAATATCAAAATTGAAAGAACTGTGAACATCAAAAATTAACACACCAAGCAACATTTTCGTGTTATATTTAGAGAACAATAAAAAATAATTCTAACTATTTTAAATTTGTTCGTGTAATAAAAATTTGAAAAATATATGATATGAGTACCAACTTCCAATTCCTAACATTATTTCTACATTTATATTTTAAAATATTAAAGATACATTTTTATATTTAAAAATATAATTTAAAACATTAAATTTATTTGTGTATTAAAAATTTGGAAAATATATAATTTCAGTGCCAAATTCCAATTCCAATAAAAAAAGTTGAATCTATTTTCATATTAAAATACAGTTAAAAAAAATGAGACATCAAAGTCTATCACCCCAAAAAGCTTTTCCAATCGGTTTTTGGATCATAATTATGTGGCTACAGTTATATATCTTGGTAACCATAATACAAAAATTCAGTTGAGACTATTGGGCTGATATAGTAATTGAGAATTAATCTTGATGACGAAGTGCTCAGAGTTTGCAATGTGTGAACAAACGTATAATATAACACTACAAGTATCAATAAGTATTTCTCATAGTTACAGAAAAATAATTATAAATAAGTGTTCAACATTTCAAATATACAAACAAAATTTTCCAACATGAAAAAATTATACACCCTACTTTAAAACCAGGCTCCAAGAAGATGCATAGTTTCAAATGTACAAACAGAATTGTTCATAAACGATATGCATAGTTGCAATAAAAAATTACAAACCCTACTTTAAAACAACGCTCTAAAAAAGGCATGATTTCAAATGTGCCACAAAAATTATCCATAAACAATATGCATAGTTGCAGGGAAAAATTATAAACCCTACATTAAAACAACTCTTAAAATGAGGCATGGTTTTAAGTCTGCAAACAAAATTATCCCTAAACGATATCCGTAGTTGATTTTTTTTTTTATAAACAACACGTTAGAACAAGTATTTTCCCAACAAAATTATCCCTAGAACCTATCCATAGTTGCAGAAAAAAGCTTGGCTTCAAATGTGCAAACAAAACTATCCTAAATTTTTTATAACGAAGACATTAAAACAAAGATCGAAGAAGAGGAGGCATGCATCAAGAATGCTAAGATAATTTGAATGCGTCAAGAATGTTAAGATAATTTGAATTAACAGAAATGGCCTCCTTACCTCAATGTGATTTGAAGTAGAGTTATGAGGTGCTAGCTGCCTTGAGCATGGATCGAACACAGGACTTTCATATATCCAGTCTGACGCTTTCCCAACAAAGATATAGAGCCGCTCTCCCAAGAAAGATATAGAGGAGCGTGGATCGAACACAGGACCCAACAAAGAGTACAGAGCTGCGTGGTTCTAACACAGGACCTTGATATATTCAGTCGAACGTTGTCCTAACAAAGATGTTGTCCTAACAAAGATACAGAGGAACGCGGAAGGAACACACTACCTTCATATATTCAGTACGCTCTCTCAACAAATATACAGAAACAACAAGATTGTGGATCGAACACACAACCTTACAAGATTGTGGATCGAACACACAACCTTCTCCCAACAAACATACAGAGACAACAACATCGTGACTCGAACACATGATCCTCTCCCAACAAAAATACAAAGGCAACAACATTGTGGATCGAACTATGTTCAATCTAACTTATGGTTGAATATCCTCATATAATACGTCTTGAAACAACTGGGCACATCTGAAACAATTGGAACATATTACTATTTTGAAATCTGCCTTAAACAATAAGGAAACGGCTAGGAATAAACGGCTCGGATTCGGATGTCTCCATCACCTCTTAACTAAATGGTAGGGTTGAAGAGATTGGGATTGTGAAATCCACTTGGAATATGCTCGAATTCTTGTACAACCTCTTAATTGAATTCAAGAAATACTAAGTACAACATTAGAAAAAAGCAAAAAGTTACCAGAAAGCAAAAAGCTACTTAAATTGAGAATGCTGACTATTAATTAGATTCGTGTAGATTCGTTAAAGTTCCACGAACAAAAAGAAAAGGAACCGGAAATAAAAAAAATAAACCAAAATAATTAACACTATGAAATTTTAAAATATGCAAAGTAAAAAGTAAAAAGTTAAATTTAAAAACAACAGTTAATTTATTTTGAGGTAAAAGATTGACAATTTCAAAGTTAGAAAGACTGAATGGTTGATTGCAAAGTAGAAAAATTAAAAACTAAATTTTAAAATAACATTTATTTGTTTTTAAATTTAAAAATTAGCAATTTCAAAGTAAAACATAAAATATAAAACACATTTCTACTTAAATTGCAACTTGAAATTGACATATAGTAACCTTGTTATAATAAATAATTTAGAACATACCTTAAATGTGGAGGAACAATAAATTAAATCAAATTTGCTTGACTTATAACCATATAAACTAGTCGTGCATACAACCCTTTGTTCTCAATAACATTATGACTTTCTTGAATATTCATAGTAGACTTTAGTGAGAGTATTTAAATTTTTTTTCTACATCTTTATATTTTGGTATATGTTGTCAATGGAGATACTTAGTTCCCTATCTTTAAGTTGAATATGAGAACCAAATTTATCAAGTTAAAGTGTTTAGTTGGTACCAATTAGTTAAACTTTGAATAGAATATGTAATGGAACAACAATTTACATCACTGTTAGTATATTTTTATGTGAGATTATGTAGGATAAAACAAAGGTAACTACTCCACTATAACTAAAAGGCTATCACAAGCTTACAAAATCCAAGAAAATCGAAGTGACCATAACTTTTTTGTACTTCAAATTTTATTCTTGTTTCAATAATTATAATGCTCAAGATGGACCAACTAATCTCCAAAATTTCTTGTCCTAAAGAATTAATATGGAGGTGTGAATCACTTATTTATTTCTCTAACCTAGAAGTGATTACTTATCATCAATTTATATTGAAACAATCCTTGCAATTATCATTATCTTGCATAACCAAATCCTAATTCAAATTATTAGAGAAAATTTATTATTACATGGTCTGTTAACAAAATATAAAATATTGTGCATAATATTTTTATGCATGATATTCTATATACATATCAACTTATTCTTGAAATGTTATAATAATTAGCTATGCTAATTAATAATAATAAAAAATATTGTGTATTCGGGGTATTTTTCAACTAGGATTAAGTCTTTGCATCAACACTAAAAATATTTTACAACAATAATAAATGAATAATATTTTTAATATTACTTATCAATAAGATTATAATAATAAATTATTTTAGTCAATATAAATATAGAATATACCATTTTGTATTTAACAAATATAATTTATAATTGAATATTATTGTATTATGAATCACCCTTAACAAAGAGAAGGAATATTAAAGGAATAGGATATTTCGGAGGGACCATCATTAAAAATAAAACACTAAACATAAATAATATTACTTCTAATAGAATAAAAATTATATAAAGATTATTTGAAAAAATAGGTATGTCTTACTTATGGAGGAATTGGCCTTTTCATTAGAACCCATCAATACAATTTCAAGAAATATTGTGATCTTTCATTGATTCAAATTAGCTAAAAGGACTTATGTGAAAAAGGCTATGTGAGAAGAAGAGAAAAGAATACCTCTATTATGATCATGGACCATCAATGGAGAAGGATTCTATGATGTACCACTGATGAATAAGAATGTGTTTCATATTTTGGCAAGAGAGGGGGTGTTTAGGTAAAAAAGAAGAGCACTAGACCCAATCGATACATTTGTAAGTGGTCGATCAAGTTTCTTAAGCCCTAAGAAAATAGATTTATCAATATATTTGAATTGAAAATTTAGGCACTTGATTGTGCTTTCAAGGTCTTAAAATACACATTTCGAGTATCCCTTATGCAAAATGTTCTGCAACAGCCTTTTGTACCCTAGTGAAATTCGGGAAGAATTTGTCTTATGCAAAATGTGTTGCAACAGCCTTTTGTACCCTAGTGAAATTAAGGAAAAAATTGTCTTTAGGTGGTGGATTGGATCATGTTGGGTTGATGAAGGAATACTCCTTCCAATAGAATATGGGTTTGAAATTTTCTAATTTATATGATATTTTTCATCTATTTGTTGAACATAATGCTTCATTTTTTTTGAAGAAATTTAAAGAGGCCGATTGAAAAAACAATAACACAAAACTTTCAAAACGAAAAAAAATTCAAAAAATACCACTATCTTAGTTTACTATTCATGTAATAATTGAAAAAAACTAATGGGAATACATGTGTCTACAAAATCCAACTGAAATATTACTTCATAAACTTCAAAAAACAATAAACAAATAAATTTCGGATATGAAAAACATAGTTCTCTAGTTGTAAAGTATACTTATATATATATATATATATATAATCAACAAAATCTTCTCGAATATCAACCCAATCTTCTCCTCCTCAATTGGGTGCACCAGAATGAGAATTGATTAATCAATATTATAATCCTTTAGAAATGATGTAATTAATAGAATAAGTATGGATATAAAGTTTATTGAAGATATGTTTAGTACATAAAGAAACATAAAACCATGAATTTCTATGGAGGATGTCATGGGTGAATTTTTTCCTACAAAACTAGAAGGAAATACATTAGAGAAATTGAAATTCTATGGGAGATTGAAAAATAGTTCCATGATTGAAACACATGTGTGAAACCATTTCCATAAAACCCTAATTTTATGAGGTGCAAGGAAATTACTTTAAATAACAACCTTGCCTGAGAAATTAAGGCAAATCACTAACAAAAATTATGGACTCTAAACATCAAAGTTAATTGAGTGTTTGGTCATTATATAGGAATGTGAAGTCTTGCTTCTATGAATTTAATTTGTATTTTATTAGTACCTAATGGTGTAAAAAATATAAAATTTAACTTAATATTTTGGATAATCATCCTTAGTAACTATTTCGATAAAAAAATCAATCCACAAAGCTTTGAGCCCTCAAATTTCAATTTTCTGAAAAAAATCTCCCCTAAAACTTTATAGGCATTAACAAGACTGTAAATGAATTCCAAAGAGTAATATACAAGAGAAAGGTGTTGTAGAAATGTTTAGATTTCAATAAAAAAAGAAAAATATTGGAGGTTGATTCAATGAACTTAAAGACGACCCCACCTGCATGGCTGCCAAAAATTAAAAATTAAATGATATTTTTCTCCAACCATTAGATACAAAAATTGTAATAATGCAAGTGTAATTTTTAAATCCCAAGACCAAATTTTGGGGATTTTCCAAACAATTTTTTTTTATATTTCCCAAAAATTAAACAAAAAAATTTCAAGACAGAAAGGAGAGAATGTTTGAGGTATTGGAATGTAAAGCAAATACACAAACCTAGTATAAAAACTTAAAAAGGGAAAGAATATTATTAAATACTTAAATGTGTGTCGTTCTCCATAAATTAATCTCAATACCATGATATAAAAGCCACTGAAATAAAGAGCTCATTTTAAACCAAATGAGAAGAGAGAAATGGCTACCATAAATCCTTGTCCATGAAAATTGCGGTAAATGGAATTAGTAGCTCCTAATTTCAGGAGCTGTTTTATTTTTCCAGGTCTCCCTTAAAATAAGGCAAAGCCACGCTCCATGCCTAATTTTCTTATAAAATGATTTTGGGGCTACTATTAATAATTCACTATGATACAAAAAAGTATTCCAATCAAAATTTGTAACCATTTAATTTCATCCAAGGGGAAGTAAAGAGCCCATTTAAAACCAAATGAAAGTAAAGAGCCCATTTAAAACCAAATGAGAAGGGAGAAATTGCTACCATAAATCCTTGTCCTTGAAAATTGAGGTAAATGGAAATTAGTAGCTCCTAATTTCAGGAGCTATTTTATGTTTTACATGTCTCCCTTAAAATAAGGCAATTCCAACCTCCATACTTCATTTTATTATAAAATGTTTTTGGGGCTACTACTAATAATTCAGTATGATATAAAAAAGTATTCCGGTCAAAATTTGAAATTATTTAATTTCATCCAAGGGCTAAATTTCACTGCTAAAAGTTTCCATTAAGATTATTTTTTGTTGAAACATGCATGCAAACAAATATTATTATAAATAATCATAATATAACTTGTAATAAAGTTATAATTTAGTTAATTTATATGTTTCTTTTAATCCAGGAAATGTGATAGGTATAATGAAGTTCTCTTTTGATGATTATCAAGGATTGGATTTTATTTTCTGTTCGATCCCCATTTAATTTATATGACTTCCCTAGTTTGTTAATTTAATGTTAATAACATTTTTCAACTTAAATTGAAAATAAATTCCAAACTAGATATGCCTATAATTATGCTAATTGGAAGAATAGATCTCCCATAGTTATAATTTAATTATTAAGTTGATGTCATATACTTAAAACAGATGGAATCTGTTGGAAAATTCATAGTAATATTGACATATTTAACCACTAAAACTTTTGATGGCTTCCCGCCTCTCCAACGCGTCTTGGGTGATTAGACTGTACACTTTAATGTGACAGACGTTGAATTTATTGGTTGCTGTACGCTCCTCTTGATATTTTCGGGGTTCTAACCTATGGTATCGGTTATGCTTGACCACCTGCCGGTCTCCCTTATCTGCCATTTGTCAACCCTAAGCCTATTCACTTACCATTTTCGCCTGTTCACCGTGCTAAACCTCAGCTTCGCTCTGTGAGGTTTATCTACGCCTCCCCGTTTGGTTTCAGCACTGTGTTTCTATGAATGCCTTCGGACTTCCGTCGCTCTGAAGGTTGGGTTGTGATGATTATGGCGATGCCGTCCGCTCCTGAACTGTAAATATATTTTGACTTGTTGTTCGTTGAGCTTTCTCTACTATTAAACGTTGTTTCTCGCCTGTTAATTTGTGGATTTAACTTTGTGACAGGGTCCCCATCATTCCATTGTGTTTCAACTCGGCTACTGACGTAAGCTATGGTTCCATGCCAGACTTGGTTTCTGCTTTTCCTTCAGATTCTAACGCCTTCGCTCCTTGTCTTCAGGATTGTAGTTGTTGTTTGGTTTTTCGATGCCACCTCCTCGACTCCAGGTAAAGACTAATATCTCATACTCTTCGTTTGCTGGTTTTAAGGATTATTCCATGGTTACTGTGTGTATTAACCTGCCTCTACTTCGTTTTTTTTTGTAGGTTGCTCGAGGTAGCTGGCCGCCGTTGCTTTACACTCTCTGCGGTTTCTGGCACCAGTTCAAACCCTCCCAATCCTTCTCTACGGGTAGGGTCTTTCCGTGTTGGCTTATTTGTAAACTGTAGTGGTCTTAGAGACTTCGATTTATATTAGTTTTGTCACCTGAGCGGTGAACGAATAGTACTTCTCTCGGCTGTGTAAGTCTTCGGTTGTCCTGTAATATTTATGTTTCGTTATTGAAACCCTCGTTCTGTATATTTATTGAAACCCTCGTTCTGTAATATTGGTATTTGGTTATTGCAACCCTCGTTCGCACCGAATTTGTTCGGTTGCTTCCTCGTTGTGATAACTCTTTAGTTCTGTTCGGTTGTATCGTTGTCTTGGTTGAAAACTCTGTTTCAAAGCTCTGTTTCGAACGAACTTTTCTAATGGAGCATGAGACGCTTAGGACTCTTGTATGCTTTGGTTATATTAGTTAATAAAATGATACAATTTTTGGGTTTTCATTCCAGCACTTACATTTGTCGTAAATAATGTGAGGGTTTGTATGGTAGTACCTGGTTGATAGCCTGCGTTTGTAATTATTCGTCTTTCTTTGTCTGGAAGTGGTATTTGTAGCAACGCCTTGCTCTTCCTATGAACACTTGCTGTCTTTTTTATTTCAATGCAATTTAGTTACACAGAATTTATATATCAACGCATGAAAGTATTTTGTTACAGTGGTGCTCCAATTGAAAAAAAACAAATTTTATTTCAAATAACTGTAATTTCTTTTCTCAGTTTGAGGAATCCCCTCACTGTTTTTCTTTCGCCTTTTTAATATCTCATAGGTACAACTGTTCTTATGTTCATATTTAACTGTCCAACCCGAATTCGTGTAATTGTCCACCAGTTATTTTTACAAAGATGTTGGTTAACCATTTAACTGTTTCCTAACAAAAACAATTCATAGTTTGTGGCTTTTATGGTTCTAATGACCCTCAGGTAAAATATTAATCTACTGTTAACTAATTTCTAATTAAAAAGAAACAGTTCACAATCTGTAATTGCTATGGTCCTAACGACCTTCTGGAAAATAAAACAGATAATAAAGAAAAGTAAAATAACCGACAAGTCCAACAACCTGTCAGCTATGCATGTATGATTTGTTTGTTCTTGTCTCTACACGAGACCGTCAACCACCTTTTGTCTCCTCAGAGCTGGATGCTCCTACATCAGGCTCCCGGGGTGGAAAAAAGTCATGGCTCCGTTCCATGAGGTCGTCGACAGAATAGCCTGCTTTCTGTATCTGCGTTGCATTAAGCCACGAATTGTCCTCTATCAGACGGTTCTTCCATTTGACCAAATACCGCAAATACTCCTTCCTGTGTGTGCGCTTAGCTACCTGTGTGGCTAGAATCCCTTCGATCTCAAGGGGTGGTGCCATTGGCATCTGTCTCGTCCATGAATCTCCTTCACAATTGGTGTCCCGTGGTGACTTTGCTGCTATATTATCTGCTGAGTCAGCGACATAAGGAAACAGGTCTGCCACGTTAAAAATAGGGGAAATACCGATCCCTCGTGGCAACTGTAGTTCATAGGCATTTGCAGAAAATTTACGAATGATTTTACAGGGCCCGATCTTCTTAAATTTTAGCTTGCTATACTCTCGTTTTGGAAACCGTTCCTTTCGTAAATATGCAAGGACTTCATCTCCCACGTTGAACTGAACTTCCCGACGCTTTGTATCGGCTCACTGTTTATATCTCTGACTGCTGTCCTATAATTTCAGTTTGACCTGTTCATGTAAGTTACTCATTGCTTCGACGAAATCTTCCCCATCAGCGCTTCGTTTCTCAAGTTTCCCCAAATCTCGTAGTTCATGCACTCCTCACGGATGCATGCCGTATAAAATCTGGAACGGACTGTAACTAGTGTTGCAGTTAGGGGAATCGTTGTATGCGAATTCCGCCTGAGCAAGTACACGGTCCCATGTCCGAGAGTTTTCACCTGTTAAACTTCGAAGTAAGTTTCCTAGACTTCGGTTTACTACCTCCGTCTGACCATCAGTCTGCGGATGATAAGCGGAGCTAAACTGCAAGTGGGTATTCAACTTTTTCCACAGAGTTCTCCAAAAATGACCGGTGAACTTTACATCTCTGTCGGAGATAATGGATCTTGGAAGTCCATGCCACCGAACGATCTCAGTAAAGAAAAGATGTGCTATATAAGTAGCATCGCTGGTTTTCTTGCATGGTACAAAGTGTGCCATTTTTGAAAATCGGTCTACCACAACCATTACTGAATCAAAACCTCGTTGTGTCTTCGGCAAACCCAGTACAAAATCCATACTAACTAAATCGCATGGCCGGCTAGGGATGGGTAATGGCATATAAAGTCCAGTGTTCTGACTGTGAGCCTTTGCCAGTTGAGAA
This sequence comes from Pinus taeda, assembly GCA_000404065.3. Lineage (NCBI taxonomy): Eukaryota > Viridiplantae > Streptophyta > Pinopsida > Pinales > Pinaceae > Pinus > Pinus taeda. Next base: position 9,965 of record APFE031634350.1, read on the forward strand.
ATTTTACATCTACTCACCTACCTCTACACATCCCACTGCAACTTTGGCCAAAAATAAAAATGTCATACCTGAGAAATCGTTTTGTCGATACCGAAATGTCCAGCCAGACCCCCACTGTGTTTTTCCAGTATAATGTTTTCCCGCATAGAACAGTTGGGAATACACAACTATCCTCCCTTAAACAACAATCCTTCCTGTAGATTATAGTCTAACCACATGCTGTTATTTCATAACAGCGGGTTTTGGCAAGCCTCATAGGCCTCCCTAAATTCAGTATCGGTCTGATACAGCTCTTTTAAGTGCTCAAAGCCCAAAACCTGCATCGTGCTCTCCTGTAGAAGCAACGTTCTTCTACTCAGTGCATCTGCCACCTTATTTGCTTGCCCACTAATGTGTTTTAATACAAATGTAAAATTCTGCAAGTACTCAACCCAAGCTGCATGCTTATGGTTCAATTTATGCTATTGCATAATGTACTGCAATGCAGATTTATCAGTAAACAAAACAAACTCGTTACCTAACAGATAATGTCGCCAATGTTTCAAAGCTTGCACAATTGCGTAAAACTCCTTGTCGTAGGTTGAGTATTTTTGCCTGCTCTTGTTTAGCTTTTCACTGAAATAAGCAACTGGTCTGTCCTCTTCACTAAGGACTACCCCAATGGCCGTGCCACTGGCATTGCAACGAACTTGAAAAGGTTTGTTGAAATCAGGCAGTCTTAATATTGGTCTTTCAGTAATCTTCTTTTTCAAAATATGAAAACTACTTTCTGCTGCTTCAGTCCAGTAAAATGGCTGATTCATCTTATTGATCGTATCTAACATCGGTGCGCAAATCTCGCTGAAATTTCTGATAAATTTCCTTTAAAAACTGGATAGTCCGTGGAAACTTCGGACTTCAAATAAACTTTTCGGAGAAGGCCAGCTAACTATAGCTGTCACCTTTTCTGGGTCCATTTTTAGTTCATTTTCTGCAATGACAAAGCCCAGATACACTAATTCTCGCTGAAAAAAAGTACACTTTTTCAAATTAATTAGCAGCTTGTTCTGTTGCAACTTCCTCAACACACTCTGCAAATGTTTGAAATGTTCCTCTTTAGTCTTGCTAAAAATCAAAATGTCATCCAGGTAAACTATTACGAACTTACCATTAAATTCCTTCAGCCCCTCATTCATCAGGCGCATGAACGTGCTGGGAGCATTGCTCAACCCAAATGGCATCACCAGCCATTCATATAAGCCTTCATTCATCTTGAAAGTTGTCTTCCATTCATCTCCTTCCCGAATTCGGATCTGGTGATATCCACTTTTCAAGTCAATCTTCGAAAAATAAGCCGCCCCACTCAAACAATCCATCATATCATTCATTCTCGGTAAGGGAAACCTGTACCTGACAATAATTTTGTTAATAGCTCTGGAATCTGTACACATTCGCTATTCTCCTCCTTTCTTTGGAGCCAAAACGGTTGGTACTGCATAGGGGCTCATGCTTTCTCGAATCAAAACTTTGTCCAACAACTCCTGGACCTATTTCCTGATTTATTCATGGTCTTTAGGACTCATGCGATAAGCTGCTTTATTTGGCAGGCTTGCTCCTGGTATAAAGTCAATACAGTGACTAATACCTCTCCTTGGTGGTAATTCATCTGGAAGATCATCTACCACAATGTCTCCAAAGTCCTGCAGCAACTTCTGAACTTCTTTGGGTAAATCTGATATCTGTGTATGTAGTACTACTGCCTTTGGTCTTCTTATGACAGCAAAATTTATTTCGTTGTCCTCAATCTTTTTTACAAATTCCTTTCCGCCCATCAGTAGTGCCTTCACCCCACTGGTTTCTGTTGTATTTTCCTCCTTGATGGGTACAAGCATATGCTTGATCCCTTCTTTAACAGACTTATAGCAGTTGGTTTTTTCGTCATGAACTGCACTTCTATCAAACTGCCAAGGTCGTCCCAACAGTAAGCGACAGACATCCATTGGCATGATATCGCAAAGGATCTTATCCTTGTACCTACCGATTTGAAACTCCACCTCACACTGTTCATCCACTAATAGCTGATGCCCTTTCTACAGCCACGACACTTTGTAGGGAGTATGATGCTTCAGTTTCTTCAATCCCAGCTTTTCTACCATCTCCACAGCTACTAAATTGTCGGTACTCCCACTGTCAATGACCAATTTACAGCACTTACCCTGTGACTTGCAGACAGTGCGGAACAAAGCCTTTCGCTGATCCAGTTCTGCAACCTCTTTTGCTGGTTTTAACAACACTTTATTCAACACCAAGGCTTCCCCTGTCTCCGGTGTGTTTTCTGCTTCTTGAGGTGTCTCCTCAACATCCTCAGGCTGAGCAACATAAGTTCCTCTCCCACTTGCTGGTTCACCTTCAGGACAGTCATATGACTTGTGTCCCAATTTGTGACAACGATAGCACTGGACAGTTCCCCTACCCTGACTAAATCCTCGCCCTCGCTGAGCTGGTCGTCCCTCTCTAGTGCCATTGTCCTTCTCTGTTGTCCCAGTAGACTTGGAACTGCTGCCTTCCTCATTTGGACTTGTACTTCTACCTCTACCAAAAACCTTACCTTTTCCCCTGCCAGTTCCACCTCCTCTCATGGCGTTCTGCTTCCAGTTAATTTTCTCCTCTGCCTTCAGTGCAAACTGGTAAGCTTCATCCAACGTTTGGGGTGAGAGGATACCGATTTCATCTAGAATCTCCCCTCTCAAGCCATTCACAAATCTGGCTGTTTTTTCTGGGGTATCTTCCACATACCTTGCTCGCAAATTCAACTTATAAAATTCCTCTGTAAAGTCCTTAACAGTCATTCCTGTTTGTTTCAAGTTCTGCACCTCTCTATACAGCATGATCTGGTAATCTTTTGGAAGAAACTTTTCTTTCAGTTTTGCCTCCATTCTGGCCCACTTCTTTATAGGCTGTTTGTGTAGCCTCTTCCTCTCCACCTGAATGTTGTCCCACCACAAGGACGCATATCCTTTCAGTTTGGTGGCGGCGAACTTCACTTGTTTGTCCTCACTGGTTTCCTCAAACTCAAACTATTTATTTACTTCACTCAACCAATCTAGTAACACATCTGCAGACAAACTCCCGTCATAAGTGGGTAATTCATGCCTTGGCTTATGACTGGACAACAAAACTGACTTTAATAATCGAAGTTCCGGTGTCACCCCTTCAAACTCGTCCTCTCGTTCAGCTACTTCTTCATCACTTTCATCTGCTGGGTCTCTCCTTCCCCCAGCCTCCACCACTGTCAATCTTTCACGCAAAACGTGAATCTCCTCATTAAGTCCCATATCTGCTATCCTACGGACTGCTCGTCCCCTTCCTCTTCCT
>APFE031634356.1:10621-21813 GCA_000404065.3 Pinus taeda
CAATGTGTGTATTTTAAATTAATTGGTGACCATGTTATTTATTTGGTCTTGTATGTGGATGATATGTTGCTGGTTGGAAATGACAAAGAAATTATCTAGGATTTGAAGACCCAATTTTTCTCCAAATTCAACATGAAAGATCTTGGTGTTGCAAACTACATTTTGGGCATGGAAATTAAAAGAGATTGGGCAAAGAGGAAGCTCTAGTTAAACCAGAGGAAGTATGTCGAGACAGTATTGTAGAGGTTTAATATGTAGGATAGTAAACCGGTGAAAGTTCCTATTCTTGTAGGTGTAAAGTTATTTGTTGAACAGTGTCCCAAGACACAAGATTTCCATATGCAAGTGTAGTCGATAGCCTGATGTATGCAATGGTCTATACTAGAACAGACATTGCACATGCAATGGGAGTATTGAACAGGTTTATGTCAAAACCAGGGAAGGAGCACTGGACAGCAGTGAAGCAGGTTTTTAGGTATTTGCATAGCACTAGTGATTATGGTTTGTGCTACCAAGGAAGAGCAGGATTGGACGGAGTTTTGGATATCCATGGTTTTGTTGATGCATACTGGGCTAGAGATCTAGAATAGAGAAGATCTACAAGTGGGTATGTGTTTAACCTATGTGGAGGTGCAGTCAGTTAGATGAGTAAGAAACAATCTGTAATGGCACTATCAACTATAAAGGCAGAATACATTGCAACGATTCATGCAAGCAAGGAAGCATTTTGGTTGCAGAGATTGTGTTCAAGTATGGGGTTAGTACAGGGAGATATAAGGATAGATTGTAACAGCCAAAGTGTAATTTTCTTGGCAAAAAACCATGCTTACCATTCAAAGACAAAGCACATTGATGTTCAATATCACTTTGCGAGGGATATGATAGAAGACAAAAAGGTGTTGCTGGTATAGGTGGACATTTTGAAGAATACTGCAGATGCATTGACAAAGTCTCTGAGCTCTGAGAAGTTCTCTTGGTGTAGAGAAACAATGGGCGTTACAGGGCTGGATAAATGACTAAGCTCTCATGTGGTCTCTTGTGGAAAGAAAACAATAAGTGGGAGAATGTTGGGTTGTGTTATATTCTTTCCATGACTAGCCGATGTAGTTAACTGGGGGGTTAGAGGGGGGGTTGGGACCCCCCTTTTGTTGCGTCGATTGCGTAGCGGGGGGGTCACGGGGGGGCGACAACCCCCCCTATCCGGGGGGTTTAAGGGGAGCAAGTAGTCCCCCTCTACAGGGTTTGGGGCAGTGCCTCGGGCAAAAAAAAATTGGACTCTATATTAGGTTGGGCAGACCTACCTATGGTTTTGTGCATGGTTTTTGCACATGGTTTTGGACGTGATGGTTTTCGGTCCATGGTATTGGATGCTTCGGCATGTATAAATATGTATTGTAACATTGAAAGGAACATAATGAAAAAACAAGCTGGCAGTCCCGGTTTTGGAATCCAGGGGAAATCTCCGTGTATATGTGTTTTATGTGTTATGCTCTCACATTGTTTATTTTCTATGTTTTAAAATTCGTATACAGGTAATTTATGTACAGGTTTTGTACTGTCAGCATGTGAAAGTTGAGTTTAAGCACCCAGTTGGGTTATTGCAGTCTATTCCAATTCTAAAATGTAAATGGGAGGTCATTTCCATGGACTTCATCATAGGTTTCTCAAGGACATCGAGGAAGCATGATTCTATCATGGTTGTAGTTGACAGATTGAGCAAGGTAGCTCACTTCATTGCAGTGAAGTCTACTAATTCAGTTCATGAAGTAGCTCATATCTTCATCCTAGAGATAGTGAGGTTATAGAGTGTTCCCAAGAAGATCATATCAGATAGAGATGCCAAGTTCACTTCTAGTTTTTGGAAAGATTTATTTGCAGGCTTGGGGACGGAGTTAGCTTTTAGTGTATCTTATCATTCATAGACAAATGGAAAAATAGAGAGGGTTAACAGGATTCTTGAGGATATATTGAAGATGTATATCATGCATCAGCAAAGGAAGTGGAAGGAGTATGTTCCACTGGTAGAGTTTGCATATAATAATGGGTATCAAGAATCCTTGAAGATGGGTCCGTTTGAGTGTCTTTATAGGTGGAGTTGTAATACTCCTATCAGTTGAAGTGATCTAGTGAACATAGAGTTGATTGGACCAGATATGTTAATCGAGATGGAATGGGAGATGCAAGTTATTAAGAGGAATTTAAAGGCAGCATAGGACAGGAATAAGAGTTATGTGAATCAACACAAAGAATTTAAGGAGTTTCAAGTTGGGGAGTATGTATACATGGGCATCAAGCCCAAGAAGAGCTCCTTGAGGATTGGGTCATGTGCCAAGTTGGCACCTCAACGTTGCGGGTCTTTTGCGATCCTTGAGAGGATTGGACCAGTGGCCTACATACTTTCACTGCCACCAACAGTGAATTCCATGATATTTTTCATGTTTCGTTGCTTAAGAGATATGTGCAAGATGTTAATCATGTGATTGATTAGTTTGTATTGCAGGCGGAACCAGAGGGAGAGTTCTAGCTAGAGTCCTAATGCATTCTATAGCAGAAATAGATCATGCTCGGGAAACAAAAAATAGAGCAAGTTAAAGTGGAGTGGAAGCACTTTGGGCGCGATGAAGTTATATGGGAGATGATTGATCAGATGCGGGCAGTGTATCCTTCATTATGAAGCAAATGAAATTTTGGTGTATATATATCATTGTAAATACCGCAAGGAGTTGTGTTCTAAAATTCAATAAGCGATATGACTGTTTTGTTTTTCAGTGGGATGTCATTGTAAATACTACATCGAGCTATGTTATAAAGCTCCATAGGTAGTATGTTTTGTTTTCCGCTATTTTCTAGTCATAAGTGTCATAGAACACCGAGGACAGTGTTCCCCCAAAGGTAAGGGGTTTGTAACAACCCCGGGTTGATTTTCCATGTAAATAAAATAAAACCAACGTCATGGGACGCATATTCCAAGTTGAAGGGACAAACATTATAGTGGGCATCACTTGTGGTTCATTAATAGCTATGGATATTGGCAAAGGAAAAGAGGCAACAATTGGCATTTCAGGAAATAAAGGAAAATAGGAGAAAAAGAAGATAAAGAGACACAAATATGCATGCAAGGGAAATTAGAGAGAAAATGAGGAAGATGAAATAAAAATGAGACATCAATGATAAAAAGGCATCAGAGAAATAGTTCACAACTTTTTGTCAGTTTTAGCTTTGGATCAATTTCAGAGAGAGAGAGAGAGAGAGAACTCCAAGAGGAACAAACAAGTAAGCAAACGAAAGAAAAGGACAAGAAAAATAAAGCAAAGGAACGCAAGGAGAAATTTGGATCAGAAGCTACAACGGGAAGATTTTGTAGGTGATAGGTTGCATGTGTAATTTCTTTATTGACATGTGAATACATGGTACATGCATTTGATTATTTTGTTCATTTGTTATCATTGGCATGGGTTTTTCCTAGATTAACAGTGGTTTTAGCCTTGCCTTTCCATTTCTTGGATATCCATGGTGTGATGGGATTCATTCTTGGTTGAGCTTTTGATTGCTTGAAGATTTTGGATCCAGTTGAGATGGTCTCAGGAAAATCCCAAGTGTTGGGGATGGAGATGGTTTTCTCCAAGGACCCCTTAATAGGTGGGTAGAAATAGGAAAATTCCTTTGGGTATGGTGAAGGAATTCTAATGCATCCAAGCTTGTTTTGGTTTTGTGATCTCAGAGCGATTTAGGTGAGATCACGATAGCTTGAGGGTGGAGGCAATTTAACCTTTGGATTCCCAGTTTGGTTATGTCTTGTTTTAGCCCATAAGATCCCATATTCATGCTTGGAATATGGCACGGGGCTGATTAGTTTAAAGATAGATTTGGTTCAACCCAATCTATGGTCGGGTGGTACGTGGAAGTCCCTAACTTGGTTGGATTTTTCATATGTTAATATGAGTTATTTTCCCATTGTGATCAATGAGCACATGTACTCATTATTATATTGATCTTATCGTTGATTTGTCATGGCTTATATTCTGATTATATGCTTGTTATATGATGTGCTCTTACTACGAATCTTGTTTATGATTCGGAAAATTATTGAATGGTTGATAATTGCATGGGCTAAGAAGTGTGGTTGCAACTACTTGAGAGGGAATTGGACCTTCTTGATGATTATTTGATGAAGTTTAAAATTTTATGATCATATATGCATTCATAACATGTAGCTTCCATGTTTTCTATTTGTTAGACGAAATGTCGTTCATGTATTAGACATGTCTTGGTGAAGATCTTATTTGAGTATTGATTGTTTAGACTTGTTGTCATCATTGATTGCATTATGGAAAGTTTTGGACACTTTTTGGCAGTGGCCTAAAGGCTAGTCCTGCACAAGTAGCATAGATCTCACCATTGCATGCACAAAACTGAGAAATTTTAGTCATAACTGCATGCATGTCGGATTGTGGGGGTGGTTGGAGCCTCATAACGGCATGCACAGTGTTATGGGTGTGGTTGGGGCGTCAATCTTGTGAAAATGAGTTCCAACTTAGGAATTGACCATCAAGGGTGGTTGTCAAGCTACCGAGTGATCTAGTGTCCCCACGAGGTGGTAGTATGTGTTCCGGTTAGTAGGCCCCACTTCCACAACTGGAACTTAGGTCGGGTCATACCATAGTGACACTCAACTTATGTTCACCCTGGAGAGCTTGTAAAAGTAGGTAAATGTGGGAGGAGGCGGTTACAAAAGTTTGGGCAAGATGTACAAATCTTTATGTTCTTAAGGTTTTATTTTTGGCTTGCATTATCTCTAGCTTACGACTATTTGGCAATGATCTCCCTCTCATATACCAACAGTTTGTGGATGATGACGTTCTTTTTGGGCCTCCCACCCTCAAGGAAGTCAAAGGAGTTAAACAAATCCTAAAAAAATTATGGATGCCTCAGGAACAAAGGTAAATAAAGAGAACCAATATCTTCTTCAATTGCCCAGAGACAGTTCAAGTCCATCTAACCAGCGTGTTAGGTTTTCGTCGAGTTCAACTACCACCTAAATATTTGGGAGTACCTCTGTTGGTCTATTATAACAGGGTGGCAACATGGGAAGACCTAATCGAACAAGTGCAAAAACAAATTAGTAATCAAGGTTTCTAGGCACTAACTTTCGCAGGTCGCCTGGTACTCAACAAAGCAATTTGCAAGCAATTCCCAACTATCAACTAGCGGTTATGCCTATTCCCAGAACAGTATGCCATGGTCTTTGTTCTTTGTGGACGGATTTTCTATGGAAAGGTGCTCATAAGGCTCACAAGTGGGCGATAGTTAGTTGGGAAAAACTCATTTTGCCTTAAGAGGTTGGGAGGATTGGGTTTGCGAGACCCATAACTGATTAGCAATGCTTACGATATGAAACTATTGTGGGCATGGATACAAGGGGTCTTGAACTTTAGAAGAGGGTCTAGCTCAAGAAATATGCACCATTACCAACACAAGTGAAGCGCTTATACTTTCAGGGTTATTCTAAAGGATCTAGGATTTAGGCATGGGCTCACCAATGCAAGGATTTGATAAGGCAGATTGCTTTCAGAGGAATGATTGCGTCCTTTTGGGAAGACACTTGGAAACAACATCCTTCTTTAGAGAACAATGTACATTTACTCCACTTGCCAATTGGGTAATGCAAGATATTCGGGGAGTGTGGAGATGTATTTGGGAGAGCTCATGGTGGTCGAAATTGTCTACATTTTTGTGGTTGATAGCTTGGGGGTGCACTTTTACATGGAATCGCCTTTGGGAGAGGGGTTTCAAGGGCCTGTCACTATGCCAACTATGTATCCAGGCAGAGGAAATAGAAAATCTCATTTTTCTCTCATGTCCCTTTATAATGGATATTTGGACAATCATTCCCCAGATCTTTAGATGTAGTTGCCCGTCCACTGTCGATATGGTGACTTTATTGAATTATGGGCCTCCCCACCGAGCATCGTCATTATAAATGCAATCACCTGGTAGGTGTTACAAGGATGTACGAGAGTATATTTGTTTTTGGGTTTTCTCACAAAGTAGTAATGGCTTCTATAATGTTGGACCGATTAGTGCACTCTCCCGAAATCCTAACATCACAATTTCTCAACTCATTGATAAGTGCATGATGTTTGAATGGATTGGAGGTTTTGAAGGGTTTGTTGGGCATGCCAATTGTCTATTCGGCGACCCAGCAATAACCACTAACACATCTAAGGTGTTGGTATTTTTTTTCACATCCAACATTTATAGTTGCATGGATATCTCTTATGGGTGGCAAAATGTTTACAACTGTTGGGTGGTGAAGATGGTCTCGCCAACTTATGTAACCTCTAGTATATGTTGCACCCTTATCCTATTTCATTGACTAATTTCCTCTTTTATGGTTTATCTTTGGTTATGGTGTTTGATGTTTCAGTCAAGTTAAATTTCGCATGGACCCCTATTGCTTGCTCCATAATACCTTGGATGGGTCAATGTTCTTCGTATTGTTTCTCCATAACACTAGAATGGGGTTGTCTTTTGAATTGGTGGCAGTGTTCTCATCATCGTCACTCCAAAGCTCTAAACCCACTAGTCTATCCTTCAACTACCTTGTCTTGGCTTGCGGGGTAAGATGCCCGAGCTCTTTCTCCATCTAGTTCTAAGAGGGTAAGTCGAATGTTGGCCCTTGTTGGTTCTTCTCTCTTGATTGTCTTTCTTGAGTTCAAGTGTTCAATTTTATTTGGTTTGTATATTCAGTATGTCAAGGTATGGTTTTTGGGGCTCTCCCTAGTTCTCAATTGATTTTCACCTCTTTGTTGTTAGTTGCACTCCTTATTTATTTTCCTTCTAGGGTGATACTTTTTATTCTTGGGGCCCCGGTCTTCTCGCTGCTTATTATTGATCTCCTACGCCTTGGCTTGTCTTTGGTTTTGGGTCACTCCACTTTCCCTTTTTCTAGTTGCACCTCGACTCTCATGCCAAGTCAGAGAGGAGGAAGGCCAAGTTCCTCCTCCTTCACACACAGGCTCTTCGGATGGGAATCTATGGTGAATTTCTTCGACTCTATTCCTCTGGAAGGAGAAAAATTTTTCTCTTGGAATCAAAGGAATTTGATGGGAGATTTTAATTTTCTAACTCGAAAGTCTCAAGAGACAAGTGTAATTGGGTTCCAAGCCCGGGGCATTTCAGGAATCGTCGCCTACATTTTCTTCACTCTATAACTCTGCACCAACAGCTCAAGACCTTACTCTGCATGGTTATAAGAGACAAACAAGTCGACAATTATAAATTGTTTGCAAGTTAGGAAGACATCAAAAGGATGCTCTGGAATCTTCGCTTCAACCTCGATGATATTGAACCCAGACTAGCCAGAATGGAGAAATATGTAGTCTCTAGATCAAACACTGAGTCAGTAGAAGACCATGAGGCTCTTGCGATTATTAATGATGTGCCTTTGACTGTAGCACCTCTAGTTGCTACCTCACCTCAGTGAAATTCAACGCCACTCTCATCGATTCTCATCTCCGACTAGCCTCCACAGAACATAATACTCCTACAAATGATGTGATGGCGCTAGTATGGTTGGCTTAGTTTATGTTGCACTCTTGGCTCTCGTTTCAGGTCTCATGGACCTTTGTTTCAGTTCTTTTGATAGAGTAACTACTTTTGGCACCTATTCTACAATGTTTTCACCACCTATTTTGCAGTTCCTCGCTTCTTTTTTTTTAATATAGTCAATGGTCATGTAACTCAATACTGATTAATTGGGTCACTACAATTGGATAGTGATAGTGAGTGTGTCACTTGGTTTTTCGCTCTCAGTCACAGATAATGTAATTCCTTTTTGTTCATAGTGACTACAACTAAATAGCATTACTATGTGTCTCTAAGGGAGTACGTGCATATCCTATAGTCCAGTTTTTTTTAAATCATGGACCGATCTAGTCTAACAAAACAGGCCTCGTATGAAACAGCGATCAATGTAATACTTCTTCTTTCTAATAGAAATCATTTGCAAACAAAAAAAAAAACTGACACCAAATGTAGTTTCGAACTTTGGGCTTAGTGCAAGCAAATTAAAAACATTATATTCTATTGAGATCGAAAAGAACTAGAGATTACTTCAAGAAATTATTCCTAACTATGAAGTAGAAATGGGTAAGCTTTCCACTCATGTTAATTTCTATATTCTATTATAGGTTCATACAATGCTTTGAGTGGTCAACATTGACTAACACCTCATTGAGCCAAAGTGTGTTGCTATGAAAAAGTACTTTTATTGCATTAATGATGAGGGGAATCTGAAAGTGTTCAAAGGATCTCTAGGACTGTATTCCTTCATCATGTTGTAGACCCTTAGAGCAAACAAGGGCCTAGCCTCATATTTTCTAGTTCTAAAAAATTTTCTAATGTATTATCAGAGAAGTCGTCAAAACTACAACCTAGAAGCGAGAGGAAATTTTCCATTGAACTTGTCCTTCATATGAAATATCTAAGGGTCTTTGGATGTGAACCTATATCTAAGGGCTCTTACATAATTCTTGGAATTAAGGATGCAAATATAAGAATTATTGTATGAAGGTTATATTCATTGCTCATTGTGAAAAAGAAAGATGGAACATGCAGTTAGCATAATTACAAGAATTATCTCGGTTCAAATTTCAATAATACAATGTAAGAATGGGAAGTGAGTTGATTATTATAAAAGAACAGATGCATCAATTATTAGTATACAACCATCAAATTAAATCCGATACATATATGTTGCTTTTAAAGAATTGACTTTTAATAACATACTTGTAATTTCACATGTTTACAATACACTGAAAACCAATCCACCAACCGGTGTTTGAATGGTAAGTTGGAATTGATTGTCATGCAAAGCCTGGATCCAAACCTTGTGAACACATCAGGCACCCAATCTAAACATCAAGAACTCAATAAGTGGTATCAGGGTATCTAACAATCACTTTTCTTACATGGAATTTTATATTACTCTATTGTATCAGCACGCATAGCGGTGTTGAATATAATAGCAAATAAGTTTTCGAAAAATATATGAACATATAGCACTAATCAATTTTCATTACATAATGCAATACTACAACGTTATTTGGTCTTTAGAAGTGATGCGACTACAAAATGGCGTTCATGACAGAGACTTGGAAAACTTTACCTGCTTCAGTTGCTCTTTCCTTATAGATAGGACATGAAATTTTGATCTTGTACTACCTAATTTCATTCAGCAAGCTCTCGTTCAAACTGTGCACCAAGTGGTGCCGAAAGACAAAATTATAGAACTGTCATCTCAAGTTTTAAAAAAAGTTTTCTCCCAACTGAAACAAAAATAAAGAGAGAAGCAGCAGTTTAATAACCATCAATATATAAATTACTCTAAAAACTATAAATTTGCATATAATTATGTGCATTGTGTGCATCAGTATATTTGCTGCATTTGCCATATAGGATATTGGAACCCAAAAGACAAAAGAAACGTTGCAGATTTTGTGGGGAATTAACGCCCTCACCATTATGGAAATGTTAGTAAACCAATAAATCCAACTTTGCATCCAATTATGTTCATTTTAGACAAATAATATTTGGTGCATTTGAATTACATACTTGGACCTGAAGGGTTGTGGGCAATTAAAACCCTTCAATTTTTTGTCAATATAAAATGGCACTATAGAGGCATGCTACTAGATAATTAGATCATATATCACTAGAAAGTAATTAAGGTCATGTCTGAAAAGAACTGCAACAAGTCATCCTTCTGTTGGTGACTGGATCCCAATTTTATTGAAATGAGGGCTACTGTTATTTAATTTTTTAGTAGTGATGTGACTACAAAATTGCATTCATGACTACCAATTTGGAAAACTTCACCTCGTTCCATTGCTTTTCCTTTTAGATAAAACTTGAAATTTTGAGCCTGTACTAGCTAATTTCATTCAGCTACTGTCAACAGTATGGTCTGCACTTAGCAGGATTTTAACAAAGCAATGTGACAGGGAGCAAAGTATGGGTGCATCCTTTAGTCTAATTCAAAGTATTTCTTTAAGTTCATAGATAGACAAGGAAAAATATGTATTCGAAACACCCAGAAAGGTTCAATTTCTCCACTATCCTGCCAGCCATGGAGAACCAAGAAACCATCCACATGAACAGCATATATAAACTGCATACTTTACATATTATTTACATGGCTTTCAGAGGTCCAGAAACATTTTGAATACATATGAACACTAGGCCGTAACACAACTGAAACTTGCCAACTTAAGACTTATAGGCCACACCCTAGTTCCAGCAAACCCTATAGTTTGAACTAACCACCAAAAAACCTTCAAGTTCATTCAACAATAGCGATAGAAGAATTTACACCTACTTTAAACCCCTTTGGGACCTCCCATCTTAAGATGGGAGGTCAAAGCAATGTGACAGGGAGCAAAGTATGGGTGCATCCTTTAGTCTAATTCAAAGTATTTCTTTAAACACCCAGAAAGGTTCAATTTCTCCACTATCCTGCCAGACATAGAGAACTGTCAGGCCAGGCAATAACTCCATAAGGCAAAAATGATTCGTCTGTTTTATTCCATCAGGTAGGTCTTTATTATATACATGAGGAAGAGACTATTCAGTTCGTCTCCCGATGACTGTTCATATTTCTTATTTATCTATTTATATAAATTCACCCAATCACAAGGATTAAGTGTCAACATTCCCCCCCTTAATTTGAAGGGATATTGGTGAGTCCAAGCATCATTATGAATCGTTCAAGTTTTTCTCTTCCAAGCGCTTTGGTGAAGATGTCTGTAATTTGCTCATTTGTGGAACAATGACGGAGATGGATTGTTTTGGCCTCAACATGATGTCGAATCAAATCATATTTAGTATTGATGTGCTTCGTTCGATCATGGAACTTTGGGTTCTTGGCCAACTTTATTGCAGAGGTATTGTCAATCATGAGTGGAGTTGATTGTACTTGTTTTACCTGCAAATCTTCAAGAATTTTCCTGAGCCACACAATTTCTTTTGTTGCCTCAGCTACTGCTACGTATTCTGCTTCTGTTGTGGAATCTGCTGAAACTGATTGTTTGCGTGATCTCCAGGAGACAGCTCCTGATCCAAGACTCATAGCATATCCTGAAGTAGATACCCCAGTTTCTTTGTCTCCATCGAAGTTTGAATCAGAGTATCCA
>APFE031634356.1:23148-94447 GCA_000404065.3 Pinus taeda
GTTTGGTTCCAAATGGAGGATCAACCAGCTTCCAAGTGTCATTCTTTATGAGGGCATCATACTCCTTTTGCATTGCTTCTTTCCATTCATCATGAGAAGCAGTATCTTTAAAGGACGTTGGTTCAAAATCTGTAGACAAGTTCAATTCACAATCATAAGAAACATCCATATCAACAGGTGAATTAGAGTCATCTACATCACCTCCATTTTGTCGGTTTGAATTTTTAGTTCCTGTTTTTCCAATTTCATCAGGATGAACACTTTCAAGTGTCTTTGTCAGCCACTTTGGGGGACCTTTCTGAGATGGTCCGGGCTGCTCTGTTGATTGAGTTGGGAGTGAATCAAGATTGAGTCTCCCAATTCTATCAATTACATCACTTAAAGCATCATCCGTTGTTGGAGTTTCAGTCGGGGGAGAGTGTTCTTCAGAAGAAGATTCCACATGTTGATCTAGAATAGGAATCCCCCCTTCAATATGTGGAATATGATTATCAAATTCTTGAAATGATTTTGTTTTTGCGAATCTATCCAAGGGATCAAGTTGTCACTCAACAACATTGTCAGATTTGGATGATTCAAGAAAAATTAGATCTCTAGATACAACAAACTTTTTATTTACTTCATCATAGAGGCGGTATGCTTTGGAGGTGTTTGAATACCCCAGGAAGATACACTTACGACTTCTAGCACCAAGTTTGTTTCTATGTACCTTTGGTATCAAAGCATAACAGGTGGAACCAAAGACCCTGAGATGTTTTACGGAAGGAACATGTCCATACCACAATTCATAAGGAGTCTTGTTTCTTATAGCATTAGATGGACATCTATTCTTTATATATGCAGCACATAGAACAACATCAGCCCAAAACATTATCTTTACATTTTGAAGAAAAGCATGGATCGTACCATTTTAAGATTGTCTTATTCATTCTTTCAGCTACACCATTCTGTTGGGGATTATAAGGCACAGTTGTTTGATGTTTGATCCCATGTTGGCGAAGATAGTTTTCAGATTCATTTGATGTGTATTCTTTTCCATTATCAGTTGAATAGACCCAATATGACATTGTGCATCATTTCAATCCATTTATGAAAGTTCTTGAATGTTTGAAAAGCATCAGATTTGTTCTTCAATAAATAAACCCAACACATTCTGGTGTAGTCATCAATAAATGTCATTATATATTTGTTTCCATTTGCAGAAGGAACAGGCATTGGACCACATAAATCTGAATGAATGAGTTCAAGTTTTCTATGTGCTCTTGAATGTGAATCATGAAAAGACTGTTTGCTATGCTTTCCTAGAATGCAAGCATCACATTGCTTAAGTTTCCTAGGAATTGTAGGCAAACCAGCAACACCATTTTTCTTCAACAAGCGGAGGCTGTCATAGTTCAAATGTCCAAATCTAGCATGCCATAATAAACTTGATGGAAGAGTACCTTTTTCATGATGAGAATTGTATGAGAAATGTTGTGCCCGAGCAGAGGTTCCTTGCAGCTTGAGAAGCCTTTCTTCTTCTATTCCCCTCATGACAAGTGAGTGGTCAGATGCTTTTCTCACCTCAAACTTGCCATCAAACATATGAATGGAGTGACCTTGCTGGCGGATGTGAACCAAGGACAGCAAGTTTCTCTTCAGCTGTGGGAGATATAGAACATGGTGCAGAAGAAAGTCTGGAAGGCCAGGCAATTTAAGCTTGATTGTGCCAAGCCCTGATGGCTTGATTTTTGATTAGTCAGCAAAGTATACTGCTCCATCAACATTGTTAGTAAATTTTTCAAAAAAATCTTTTCTATGAGTCATGTGGCAAGTTGCTCCTGAATCAAGCAACCAATCATTTTTCCAAGAAGCAAGTGAAGCATTAAACAAATCTTCATTTACTCCAACGTTACATTGTGCCACAACATAGTGAACGGATTCAGGGGCTTTACCTTTGTCTGTATTATCAGTTTTACCTTTCTGTTGACTTCTTTTCTACTCAATTTTGTCCCATGGTAGCTTGCATGTAGAGGCATCATGTGATCCATTTCTTTTGCAGCGAATGCAGTGCAAATTTGCCTTTTCTCCTTGAGAGTGTCTGCCCCCCCTGCCTCTGAAATATCTTCCTCTTCCTTTTGAATGCATATTGTAATAAAAAAAATACTTCTGCTGGCAAAAATGTGCTTTTGATGTAAAAAAATGTGCTTTTGATTTTTTTTTATTTTAACAAAAAGCTCAACCCATATGGTTATTGCAGCAACATTCGACATTTTCTAAAAAACACACAGAGCGAGGCGGTGTGGGAAAACAGTATGGTAGAACAGAACATCCATGCAAACATAATCGAATACATGTTTCATAGGCTATAAGAATCTGCCAAGCACCAGATTATAAGCTTGATATGATGTATAAAGTTATTTAAACAACAATTATATCAACGCATCATCCTGCAAAAAACTGTCACGAGTTACACGTCTTCCTGGCTACGCAGCTTAGCTAACTTGTTAGTCACCAGAATATCAAGTTGTGCAGCACATTCTACAATTGTTTTCCTCTTTAATGATGAAACATTGTGTGCGATTTCAGCACAGTACGTTTCATGACCACTGCAACACCAAAAAATAGATAATTACACTTAAATTTATATAACCCGATTCCCAAATATTTGAGGGGTAGATGATGCTAGTGCATGGAAGCCATTAACTGCGTCGTAGCTTATGAACCCAATATTACATCAAATCAAATGCACATGGGTTTCGCATATCTGACACCAATCTTGTAATCTTCGACTTTAAAAAAATACCAGGCCAGCGTTAATATAATACCAGGCTAGCATTAAAAGCTTTCTGATACCTCGGTTTCTTGCAATAATCGGTGTCGAGTCTCACTTGAGTGCGAGCGGCTTCATCTCTTCCACATCAATCAACTCTTAACAGCCCATAATTATGCTCCTTTCCCCGGCAGCTGTAATGACTGCAGTTATGCTTTATACTCACGCAAACGTAATATGAACAGTGACAAATACAGGGAACAAAAACTTGAAATTCAAATGGAGGTGGACGGAAATTGATATAGTGACAAATACGGGGAGCAGCGTATATATAATATATATGAAACAGCTACATTCATTTCCACAGCCTTCACATAAATCAATGCGTAGCCAAACAGCTCTATAAATAAACAAAATTTCTTATGGCTCTCAAGAGTAAACAGCCACAGAACTCAAATTAGGAGAATTTCCATCCACCAAGGTCAATTTGACATGATGGATCAATCCCGTCCTTGAACTACATAATTATATTAGCTGGTTGCATATAGCATGGATAGCTGAAAACTCTCTTTGATTCCTGGTAGCTGATTGCAGCATATGGAGGGAGCGCCCAGCGTTCAGGTCGGGTTCACTATTACAAAACAGTTCAACGGACCAACGTATGGTTCAAAAGAATTTTGGCAGCAGTGTACAGCATACAGCAAAGAATTGTATGCATTCAGCGGATAGAAGGCAGAGTAGGAATAACTCTGAGTGAGAGCAGAAGTTCATTAGGATAGTTCAACACATGTCAAGCCAGCGTACAGCAGCGACTGTGAGGGGACAGAGAGCAGTTGGCAGTGGACAGAAAGCAGTGGGCAGTGGGAGTTACAACTATTTTGGGAGCTGGCTCTGATACCATGTCAGGCCAGCGGTAACTCCATAAGGCAAAAATGATTCGTCTGTTTTATTCCATCAGGTAGGTCTTTATTATATACATGAGGGAGAGACTGTTCAGTTCGTATCCCGATGACTGTTCATATTTCCTATTTATCTATTTACATAAATTCACCCAATCACAAGGATTAGGTGTCAACAAGAACCAAGAAACCATCCACGTGAACAGCATATATAAACTGCATACTTTACATATTATTTACATGGTTTTCAGAGGTCCAGATACATTTTGAATACATATGAACACTAGGCCCTAACACAACTGAAACTTGCCAACTTAAGACTTATAAGCCACACCCTAGTTCCAGCAAACCCTATAGTTTGAATTAACCACCAAAAAACCTTCAAGTTCATTCAACAATAGTGATAGAAGAATTTACACCTACTTTAAACCCCTTTGGGACCACCCATCTTAAGATGTATAATGGAAGTTTGGAACATTTTGTCTCCTATATCAAGGAATCTAGATATCTATTAGCATGGCATCGATTGTACTCTAGCAAGCCCCCATATGTTCGATCAGCTATTCCAATAAAAAGTGCCTCTGTGTCTGGACTAAACGATATGCCAGCAATTTCACCAAAAAGATCAATCTCTTGACATTGATCATAATTGTGCTTAGCATCAAAGACATGTACAAAATCTGCTGGCTCAGCCATTGCTAGAAAACGGCCATCTGATGAAAACCTCAATGACCGCACTGCACCTATGTATCCTTTCAAGACTGCTACCGATGAGTTTAAGTTTCGAATGTCCCAGATTCTGCAGGTAGTATCCTGGTTTCCTGTAGCAAAATATCTACCATCTGGATGCCATGCAGATGCAAATGAGTAGTCCAAATGCCCTCTCAGACTAGAAACAACCTGGAAAAAGATGCACGATTGTTAATAAATACTCGTACAACTATCATTATCTTGATAAACAAAAAATGTAGATGTCATGCCAACAGGAAAGCAGAATAAGCTCAATCTCACAAACATGCCTAAAGGACATCATTAGTAATTACATATTATTATTGACATTGACACTTTAGTATAATGGCCTAATTAGTGTGTGGGAGCGTTATGAAACTTTAAGGGCCAATGGGTAGTTGCCACCAGCCATTAACTCTTCTGCTTCAAACTTCAGCGAGGTTATAGAATGATATCTATAGACTATCCTTTGAAATAATAATGGCCCCGCAAAGAAGATTGTCCTACAAAGAATATAATTTCACCACTCGACCTGGAAAGTTTAAATGAATAAAAAATCTAGAAAATAAGAAGATAAAAGCAACTTATGTAATGAAAACCCCAACCAACAAGATGAGAAACTATTTCGTACCTTCCCTGTCTGGTGATCCACAAGTAGTCCTTCAGCATGATCTCCAACCACTACCGCAAGTGTTCTATCTGGGCTAATAGAAGTATGCTATGAAGCAGACAGAAAACAAACAGCTGAATTTTATCACTATTGAATGTCATTTTCAAACTGATACTGATGTCTAAATCCTTATTATTGATTCTTGAAAAGAGATCTTAGCCTACATTTACAGCCCATGGAAAAGTATTACTCCGGAGGATAACGAAGGTCTCAACATCAAACATGCGTACAACTGAGTCATTATTTGAGGTCATCAATTGTTTTGCACCACTGCCAACATGATCAATGCATTTTTCAAATTGTATCAGAACCCAACACATCACCAAATAAACAATTTTCAAGCAATACCGATATGATAAGCCAATTTGCCTTCACCCAATATGTTTTACCTTGCATTCTCATAGATCTCAATGGCATTGGTGATAGCATTATCATCGTGACTGATCTTTGCACAGTATAAAACTCCATGGCCATTCAAATTCTGGAGGCAGTATCATCCTAAATGTTAGGTTCTCTCTTATTACAGAATATACACAGTGACACACACATACATATGATTTGAACAAAAGGAGTATGATTATTTCGATGGAATTCAAACAGCCATCTTCACAAGGGTGGCATGCAAATGTCTAACGCAATGTTTAATCTATTAGAGATTCATTTTCTAGCACCATAGAAACAATACCTTAAACATGCTTTGGGCACAACACTCCAATTCATCTACAGTCTAAAAATTCCTGTACAGTCTAAACATGAGGAATGCACAAGACAGAAATTTGGACAACAATGAAGCAAAGGCTGAAAGGTAAATCAATCCAAACATCATGCCAATTCCAGAGACCAATAAACCAAAAATCACATGGTATATTATTCAGAAGATAATCTTCCAACAACAAACTTAATATACCTTGGCTATCAGTTCTCCATGAAATCCACCAGCAACCAGAAGATTTCCCTCAACACACATTGTACTGATCTGTACCCGTCCCAGACCTTGCTGTACAGCCCAGGGATTTTTGCATACCTGCAATAAGTCATGATACAATTCGCTTTTTCTAAATTAAAATTGTTTGAAATTTAGATTATAATACAAGTCAAGGAATCTAAAGAACATTCTTTTGTCTGTTACAGGGAACAAATGATATAAAATCAACCTCTGGAGCTGGAGCCAATGGTTCAGCAACATTGAGAACTTCTGTTCTTCTCCGGTTCAAAGAACACCGATGCATAACAGTGTAATTACTTATCAAGTATACATCATGCTTGGAAGTAGCCCAAACCAGATTCCTCAACTGCAGCCAATATGAAAACAAGGAAGTACAGAAAATTTACAAAATAGTAATTCATCAAATTAAAGGCCCACAAAAAATAATAACACAAATACATGTTTCAAATTTGGTAATTAACTCCATAAGAGGCGCATTAAAAATAAAGTAAAACAACAGTAGATCAAAAACATGACAGCTAAATGAAAGAGTCTGAAAAACATATGATGAACATAACTCAGAGAAGCATATGCCCATCTACAAGTCACCTACAAGGACTGATGTTTCAAGTCTTGACACATCATACTCCACCAAATTGTTGATGCTCCTATTATATAAATAACAATGTATAAGCCCTGTCAGTTAGCTCAACTGGTTCAAAGTTCAAACGAACTGTTTCAAGGCAGAGTTCACCATGAGGTCTCTAATCCTAGTCCAGCTGAGTCCCGCCGGGCTATTAGCCGCTATTGTGGCTGGTAATGAAACCACCACCATTCAGGTAGAGGGGGGATCCTGCAAGGTTTTCCTTGGAAAAAGAAAAGAATAATAACAATGCATAATTAATAGCAATGTATCATGATATTTCAATGGGCATGTCCATTGATTTTTACTGACCACAATTCTGTGACTGTCTATCGCCATCACTTCTATTTGTATGTTCACTGATATAGAAATCTTTTATGATATTCTGTACATGTGTGCCTCTGAGTGGTGAGTGGTATGACAGTGCAACATCCTAAGTTTCATTGCCCTCTATCAAAAAACATGACTGATAATGAACTATGTAAACCTAAAAGAGATTATGCACTAATAGAACATACTAACGTGAAAGAGATCAATGTTGGAAAAAAATTACAAAATTGCCAGAAAATAAAATGAAAAATGTTGAAAAGTGCTGCGATTAGCATTTAATCAAGAGCACCAAGCCCTATATGTACCCTAGTGTTGGTGGTGTTAATTGTTGAACTCCTTTGTCATGCAGCACGCCCTTAGCAAAAATTTACCTTTCAATCAAGTCAAAATCATCGATCAAGCATGTTAAGCTTTTTCTACCATATTTTAAGTCTTGAATTAGGTAGTTTGATCAAAATTGGGCAATGTTGACTAATATCCCTAGACAATCGAGGTAGAGGCAAAGGCTAGACAAGAGGAGAAGAATCTAGATTCTAGATGGTTGATGCATCTAAATGGTTGATGCTCGAATAATTAATCATAATGTACAATGGATGTTATATCTATCTTGATTTATGCAAAAATATGCATGTTTCATGTCTTCTACAATTAATTTGGTATTTGGGATGTTTGTTTTGAGTATAAATGCAAAAAATATAAAAATATATATATATAGCAAACGCTTCCGTGGACGCTTCGCTTCCTAGATTTTTGGAAAATGACGCTTCGGCGTCCCCGCTTCCAAAAAACGCTTCCGCTTCGTGCAACATTGGTCCCAAGACATTGCATTTGTCCTCCAAACAATCCACTGCATCATCTAACACTAAGCCCATCTTTTTATTGCTGAATCTTGGGCTCCCGTAGCAAGGAATTGATCCAAGAGGTGGACTCCTCAAGGATCCTGCCCACATGTAGCCCTCCCGACTATAGCTCAATATCACTCCATCTCCCTCCTGGAGATGTGGTTGCCATCTTTGCCAAATGTCGAATGACCTCCTCTCTCCTCTGCACAGCACTAGATCGGCCTACGCACTCCCTGCTAGAGCTTGTAGATCTGCCTCTCTTTGCTATTGTTTAGCAAGTGAAGATTTAGAGTCCTTGGCTGGAAGTCCTCTGAGGAGAAAATTCCCCTTCTATGTGTCTTCGTTCTTTTCCAGCGGATTATTACCCCGGCAAAAATTGTGCCCATCAAGCACTGCGTTGAGGCTCTGCATCACTCCCTCTGCTCTGCAAACTCACGAACTGGAAATCCTTGTCGTCTCACTCAGAGAGAGATTTCCTCAGATATGCTTCTCGGCAAGGACTGCGCAATCCCTTCAAGGGGATTTGAATTACTGCCAAGTGTAGCTTTTGGCCTCACTGCTCAGCACTAGATCTGCTCTTTTTGTTTCAAAATCAATGCTCTGATACTATGTGAAAATTCCTAGACTTGAAGGAACCCCTACTGCAGCAAATTAGAATCTACTTCACCTACTCGATTTTTAATACATTGATCAAGTTATTCTTCTGAATATTGAAGCAATCTACTTATGCAACCTACACCGATTAAATATTTGATCTCATGAAACAGAAAATAGAGCAAAAAACAAGATACATAGGACACACTTATTTTTTGACACAATAGTCCTCGGAAAAACCCAATGCAGGAAAACTGGTGCAACAACTTTGAGGGTTTATTATTATGCAGGAGAAATATCTGAATACAAATTTAGGATGCTCATCTAGCAATCCTTTACAAAGAATACTGGCGGAAAATCTGAGTTTTACCTCACTTCACTTGGGAGAATTCTCATTGATCCGGCACAAGACTGGCTAACCCCGACTATTTCTGCACTAGCTCTGTGTCACCTTCTTTGCCCTCTACGTCAGCTCTCCTGGCTATTCCGGCAATTTCGGTTGTTCCGACAATTCTGGATTCTGCATGACAAGCAACTTTTTTGCGTTGGCTCTCTCGGCTACTGCACTACCTCTACGTCAACTCTCTCGGCTATTCTAGCATTTCCCGGTAGTTCCCAGTAGTTTCGATAGTTCTAGATTCTACGTGATAGGCAACTTTTCCGCATCAGCTCTCTCGGCTACTGCACTGCCTCTCAACAAGCTCTCTCCACCTCTTTGTTAGTATTCTCCGGAAAGTCTTTCTCCCAGATTCTCTCTACCCCTCAGCGACAAGACCTCCCCAATCGATTTTCCTCTTAAAAACTTCTCACCTCAAAAAATCGATTTCCTCAATCTCTCCGTGTGTATTTCCAAATGAACCCCAAGCCTCCATTTTATACTTTTTCTATTGAGTCTTCAATGGCCGAGATTAAGCCTCTAATCAATGACTAAGATTAAAACATGACTTAATCTGCCTTCTAGATCATTCTCACCCATATTTTGATTAATACCCATTAATATTTTAATTTTCTTGAGTTTAGACTTAGGAACTTTATTAAAAATATTAATTATTTTAATAAAATACAATCCGGGGGGAATTTGACCAAACGGTTTCTGGGTTCTTTAGAATTCATGTGCCTTAGCCTCTCCACAAATTTTCAAGGCTAGAGCACTTTCGATGCTACCAAAAACTAACATGCGTCCCACGAGACAAAAGTTAAGTTAAGGCTAGTGAAATGCTTTTGTATATCTCTATTTTTTTGAATTTGTATATATTTGTATTTTATAAAATAGAAATTTGGAAAAGGTTTGGGATTTTTTAAATAGTTGTTTGGGGAGGTGAGGCTTACCTTGGCCTTGCAAATTGATTGTGATCACAACCCTTCTAAATCAATCTTGTGTTTTTGGACTAAGAAATGACTTTGGAGTTGAAAGACTAGTCACCATCACTCTAGTCTAAATATGGCGTATAAGTACCTATTGCTGCAAAATCTAACGGGCCTTGGAGAGGGAAACCCTACAAAGCATAAGCTAAAAGTTGAGGCTAGTGAAATGCTATTGTATATCTCTATTTTTTTGAATTTGTTTATATTTGTATTTTATAAAATAGAAATTTGGAAAAGGTTTGGGATTTTTTAAATAGGTGTTTGGGGAGGTGTGGCTTACCTTGGCCTTGCAAATTGATTATGATCACAACCCTTCTAAATCGGTCTTGTGTTTTTGGACTAAGAAATGAGTTTGGAGATGAAAGACTAGTCACCGTCACTCTAGTCTAAAGATGACATATAGGTGCCTGTTGCTACAAAATCTAATGGGCCTTGGAGAGGAAAACCCTACAAAGCATATGTTAGAGCAAGAAGCAATAATGGGGTAGTGACCCACTGTGACCACAGTGAAAAACCCCTGCTCTTTACAGACTTTCATCGATGGGAAGCCTCGGTAGGAGAGACATCACTTACAATAAGGTATTCTACGGTTTAATATGTGAAGTGACCTCGCTAGGAATTCTTCAAGAAAGACACAATTTGGGTTCAAGGTTTCACAAGGAAGCAATTTGCTTTCTATGAAAAGACTTAGAAATAAGGGCTCAAGACCGAGGGTTTGATAAATCTGACGAGTGTTGGAGTAAGTAAAGGTCAAGGCTAGGAGAAAAGGTTTTTGTTAGCTTTGTAGCATCAGACCGACATTCTAGTCTAGATTTGTGTCTAAGAGACTAAGGAACACAAGATCTCCAAAACCTAGAAAGGTTTGACAAGATAAGCTTGTGAAACACATTAATTAAATTAATTAACCATCATTTAAATTTTCTTAAGTTTAACTTTGGAAAATTGGTTAATTAATAGTAATTAATTAAGTAAAGGTGAGAAAGCTCTAGAAACTTACATGAATTGAGTATGAGATGATCTTAGTTGTTGATAACGATTTAATCATAGTCGTTGGTGATCAAATGAGAGATTATAAGAGCAGGTCGATGGGGATGAAGAAGATACACTAGAATGAGTGAGAAGGAGAGAGAGTTCCTTGGGCAGATCAAGCTATCTAGTGGGCATGACTCAGTGCAGGAAGAAGAGTTAGAGGCAAAGGTAGCAACGATTGAGGAGAAGAAGCAAAGAGATTTTGGAGGATCTTTCCAGTTCTGAAGAGGCAACAACAGAGAGGTTGAGGTATTCCACTCAGATGTTGCACAGGGGTTGCGCAGTAGCCTCAAGGAGGCAGTTTTAGTCAGTTGAGGAGCAGGGTGATTCAGGTGCTAGAGGTCAGGAAATTTTCCAGAAGGCCAAGCGAGTCACTTCCAGAGACAGAATCAGCCATGACGTTAGATTCCAAGTAGGGCATGTGCAAGCATTGTGCAAAGGCTCACTGTTACCCACCCACAGAATCAACCATGACGTTAGATTCTGAGCAGTTCCAGGAGGAGTGCGAGTAGGGCATGCGCAAGCACTGTGCAAAGGCTCACTGTTACCCACCATTTGTGGGTGATATCCCTAGGAGAAAATTTTCTCCAAAATGGTCCTCAACCGATAGCCAACAATACCTTGCAGCCACCAACTAGCTCGTTGTGCCATTTCTCTACCACTTGATCCAACCATGTGGTCCCTCACCCAGCTGTTATGATTGTATGTTTGAAGGTGGGCCTCCTGAACTTAAAGGCATGCCTTGTCATTTGGTAATTGAGTAGTGTGGTTTCCTTATCATGGATACTTCTAGGCATGGATTACTAGGGGGATTCAGCGGAAAGAATGAGCTAGGTCTGTGCTTCTGTCCCCTAGACCTCTTTTGGATGTTACCCTTAGATCTTAGTCCAACACTAACCATTGGTTTTGGGGTGGTACTACATGAGAAACCCTGATTTTAGTTGTGCGGTCCCACTTCCCCATCCACACATATCACTTCCCTTCCATTTATTATAACCCCATCCATCATCTTTACCACCTGGGTCCACATTTCTCCTCTGGGTCCACATAGGGTTAGCCTCCCCTTCCCCTTGCCAACACCTTGGGTCAAGCTTGGAATGATGCCCCAGAGGTTGATGCAGCTGAAAAGAAAAAGTAAAAGCATATTTGGCCACATTCAACAGAAAAAGGTACCACAAGATGCAAAAGATGGTCGGGACAAACATATTTAACACGTGGACAAAAGCCAATCATGAGCCTTGCCCCATACCCATGGCCATCACCTTGGTTCTGTAGGCCCTACATGAGCCTCCTTTATCATTCAGGAACCCATGATTGTCCCAACCCCTGGTGGGCAATGAACCACCCTACCTTAAAGCGGGTATCCACTATTATACCTTACACAACATGCTCTTATCCTTTGAGCCTCGAGCAGTTAATCAAAGAAAAATCATAAAAAGAAAAAGCTATATAAAGAAGGGTGGAAAAATCAAGATCGGGGTACCTCATGCACCACAATTGCTCCATTCAATACATTACATGCCCAAGTGTGGGCTTCCCTTTTACTAGCTACCCTTGTACCCTAACATGTGGCCCAAGATTGCCCCTTTCATTCCCTATTCCATTTAGCTCTTTATCACATGCCACCACCATTTGAAGGATGTACCTTGGACATACTATCCCCCCTAAAGGTAGAAACCACCTAATAGGGTGCTTGATTAAACCCCTTTGGAGCTTGGAGACATTAACACATGCCAACGTCCACTATGGAAGGGCATGCCATTATGAAGTACTCACTTGTTGTCCATGGTTTGTAAGCTCTTTAACTTGATCACTTTAAATGACTTGTTGTGCTGGAAGGCTAGGGGATGCATTAGATCTTATGCAGGATTGCAGATGGTCTCCATTTTGGGTTTGGCCGCCCTATACGGGGTCCTACCCTTCAAAGAGCTACATTGGCACATGTAGGGTGTGTGTAGAGAGCCATGGGCTTCCATAGCAATAGACAACACTCCATGGATCCCCAGAGATGTTTAGAGATTGCTCGAGATTCACCTATTGGACGAGGAAGATACATCTGGTTCACCATGCCCAGCTGCACCATGCACTTGGCAGATGGTCCAGTATTTGTATGCTGATGTGGCATCACTTACACCATCATCAAAGCCGTCACAGATGGCCTGCAAGCATCTTCAACCTACTTGGAGACCCATGAGGTTACTTGTGTGCCCCCACACCCATTAAGAGCACCACAGGTTTATTATTTGGAGAACAAGGGGCCAACCCCTTGTCCACTACTTTTGGAAGTCATATTCATCATTATGGCACTTATGGACATCATCAGGCTTCTTAGAAGGCCCAACGACATGTATTATTGATCATTCGACCTCTGAAAAGGCTTAGTCTTTTGTTTATGAGCTAGTTTGGTGGGTTTGTCACCAAAAGTTAGTTATTTTGCACATTATATTATTTTAGGGGCTAATGTAGGCCTAATTAGCTAAATCAAACTCATTAAAGGTGTATGGATAGAAGTGATGAGGATTAATTTTAGCATCATCACTTGGATTTGGAACTTGTGTCTCTTTAAAGATCTTCGCTATCCTTCTTGGAGGACGAATTTTTGGAGCATGGAATGAATTTTGATGTTTGGATTATTTTCTCATGTCTTGGAGCTTTTTGAATGGCAAGTTTTGGATGTTTGGATATATTCTTATACATGTACATACAATTTAATGCTATTTTTTCTTTCTATTTTTGTCACATACATTATTGCTGGGATTTTGCTATAGTAGGGCTTATTTGTTGCATCTCTTTATGACAAGATGTGGAAATTTTATTGGATATATTCTTATACATGTAAGTACAATTTAATGTTATTCTTTCTTTCTATTTTTGTCACATACATTGTTGCTAGGATTTTGCTATACTAGGGTTTATTTGTTGCATCTCTTTATGAGAAGATGTGGAAATTTTGTTTCTATATAGTGAATGCTTCATGTATGGGCCATGTATAATGAATGAATGTTCCTAGGGATGTTTCATTACCGAAATTCATCTTGATAAGCCATCTATCTTGCAAAATGAAGTATAAAGTCTTTGAAGCTGCTTTTGTTGCTGCCCTAATGCTAAGTGAAGTTGTCTTTAAGGCCTCCTTGACCTAGAAAGTTCAAAAGTCCACAGTCATAATTGTACCTGAATCCAATCTCCCCAAAGGATTAGGCATTGGTCCCCCCAAAGGTGATCTCCTTAAACCTTATTCATCCTACTTCCTCTCATTTTCTAGGCCTAGCCCATTAGGTCCCACAGGGCATCATTTATCTTGCAAACCACCGATCAAAAACATTCGATCTCTTGGCCCCTACTGCACTGGTGTGTCTCCTAGGTGCCCTCTAATTTTGAAGAAATTCCGATGGTGGGATTTTGAGATATGTCAATCCCTAGCCTCGAGATTGAATCTTGACCTTGGTTTCCTTAGGCTAAAAGCCTCATTGGGACCTTCACATTGTCTTACATTAAAAATTATTTCTTTGGTCCCTTCCTCCCTTCAGAATAGTTCAAGCATATCATTGGTTGCTAAACCCTACCCCCTTGACCTACCCCCCGAGTCCACTTGGTCTCGTGTGGTCCCATACACTATTAAAAGTAATTCTTCAAGGATCACTTGGAATCCGAGCTTTCACAAGAATTTCAAGGCCTAGGAACCTCCATTATAAGACATATACCCTAAACCTAAATCTTGAAGTTCCCCTTAAGCCCTTCCTTGAGAGCTTTAAACCTTGCCACCAAAGCAAGCAAGCCACATATTTGGGCCTCTCTTGTGAATAGGCTTCTAAAGTCACCCATCACCCTATCATTGATCTATCTATTTTGTGATCCTCATCATAACGGGTCTCCTCCCATCGGTTAAAGTCCGTAATGAGCAAGGAGCCTTGGCCGAGGTGGCAGTGGGTTATTGCTCCATTGTTTCCCTTAGCCTAGTGGTAGCCCTTCAAGGATCCCCTTTTAGGACCCCTACTAGTTTGAGCGGTAACATTTTTGGCGTTGTTGCTGCGGAGGAAGCAGTTTTGCCTCCCTAATGAATCATTGAGGAACTGATTCATTGACGACAATTCAAGTATTCCTCTGGCAACTCCACTCATTCTTAAAACCCTAGTTTACTTGAAAGTGACAACATTCCTCCAGTAACTAGGGCTGCTGCAAAAAAAAGGAAAGAGCCCCATCACCTGGTTGAACTGCTCTATTAGAAAATAAAAAAAAGGCAGAATTTTTTTTCTTATATAGATAATTACTTGTGATTCTTCTATCTTTATGTTCTTCTTTTATCTTTTAGTTCATCAAGCAATTACCAAAACAATAACATAGGGACAACATATGTAGGCGGACAGGTAGGGCAAAACCCTTATCTATTGCAAAACCCAATCAACAATTCTTCCTTCAATAGTTTCTTGAGATAATCCAAGACTCTAGACCCAAACAGAGACTCTTGCCACACCAAGTCAACCTTCAATCCTTCTTGCAGATGACAACCCTTCACATGCAACTTCGACCTGGTAGAATTAGCAGTAGTCGATCCAGTAGCAGCTTCAACCAATCGTGGAGAACTTCGATCGCCCTTGATACACCTCCAAACAAAGTGAGAGTTGTCCCAAAATTTCAATCTTGAGGTCTTCTAACTTCCTCTCGAAACTCGCACTTCTTTCCAGCTCCTTTTCCATCCCTTAACCAACTTTGCACTTTTCCAGCTTCTAGCTTTAGAGATCAAACTATGTGTGAGAGAATGAGATGCTCCAAATGAATTTGAACTGCCTTGTATTTATAGCCTTCAAGGGAGGTTGAATTACTTGTCTTGAGGTTGACTTGATCTTCTTTAGGCCGACTTCGTGTAGAGAAGACTAAATTCATTTTTGAATCAAAAATAATTCTTTCTACATGGTTCGAAAGCCCAAGAAGGGTCTCTTTTAATGTACAATGGCTCTAATGACTTAGAATAAATCCTAGAAGTCCTCAATGGGGAATTTGACCTAAAACATGATGACCCAAGCATTAAACCCATGCTTTAATAAGTCATAATAATAATAATAAAATATTTTCTTCATTCTTCTGATAATTACACCTCAAATACATTTATAAAGACCAAACCTAGTTACAAATTTCAACACTCACTCTTAACTAGGGAGGTATTCATCAGTACATGTACAAGGAAGATCCGAGAACACATGAACCATGAAGAATTTTAGGCATCGCAATGCCATGGACTAGATTCCTGACTACGACAATCTATCTAAGTGGGACTAAGATGGACTAAAGCTTTCAACCTCTCTAGTTACCATCAAGCTTACTTGCTAACCATCAACCTAGGGATCTAGGTGTGTATCTAAGGTCAGAGCCCTACAACTAACGCCACCCTCCCTACTTTGAGAACTAGACATCAACACCAAGTGTCAGCGAAATGTCCTCCCAGGCAATGTCTTACACACAAAGCCTCTACTTCCCAATTATTTCAATCAGTAACAAATCCTCCCCAATCAAATAGATCGGCAACAAATCTTTCCAATCAAACTAATCAACAACACTAAGTATGTAAAAACATGCTATCAAACTTTTGAGAGATTTACCTGCACAAACACAACCCCAATTAGTAACAAACTTTCAAATGTACATAAATAGATATAAACCTCAGGGGTCTTCCAGAGAATTTGATGTTGCTCCTCAACTTTCTACAGCAGGACTTAGAGCTTTCTAGATGAATCTTGACAGAAGATTCCTCAACCATACAATTTCCTCTCCTACTTTTCATGCAGCAACATATTCTACAAATAGATCTGGCTCTTCTTATCTCAACAACCCTTCAAAACACATTCTCTAATTTCTTCTTTCAAGGTGTCCATCATGACCATGATATGACCTCCCTCTCAACTTAGGGAGATTTCTTTCATTCAAGCTCTCTCTTAACCTAGGGAGATTTCATCCAGGCTCCCTCTTAACTTAGTTAGTTCTACTTCTTTTCTATGACAACAGAGAATCAATCATGGCTTCCATCATTTTTCATCAGAGTTATCATGACCATCACCTTTCACATAACTCTCTTCGCCATGCTTATTATATCAACTTAGCTTTACGAACATCTTCACCATCTTTGAAGATTATGTTCCTGCACAACTTAGATAGCAAGTACAACCTAACCTATAGAAGCATGAAGTTAACCATATCAAAGCCATGGAAGCATTACACATCAAAATACTTAAAACTTAGTTACACACCAGAAACACATACACTTCAACTTCTTTGCTAGGGTTTTTGTCATAAACCCTAGACTACTTCAACGAGACTTTGAGCATTTCATAACAACTTCTATTACATCTAGGGTTTCAATGTATCTTCTAGAGGTATGACATACCCTATTACTAATGTTCCACCAAGGTTTCGGGACAAGGGGGCGAGGGAGCGAGGGGGCGCGGGAGCGGACTATGCAAAAGCTCCCCACCATTTTTTAGAAACGTGGGGGAGCGTCAAGGTCTTAAAGACTTATAAATATAAAATATAATTTATTAATTGGGTCCACTATGACAATTTGGTTTGAATTAAAACGCTGCAAAGCATGATCATTGATATGAATATCATTATCTAAATTTCTAATATCATATAAAATAATAAATTTAAAATTCTAATTTATAATCATACATCAATGATCATACATTATAACAAAATACAAAGACAACAATACCATCATCTTCAACATTTTGATAATACACAACAAACCTCAACAATGTCGTTGTAGAAGATCACTGTAGATCTATTCTTCCTGCATCTATGTTATCAATAAAAGATCTTAATCTCATAATCTTAACACTTCTATCCTCTGCAACTTCAACAATATGTTATTGAGGCAACTCTATTCAGTTCTAGGCCAAACTGCTATAATCATTGGTGAGTTTTGCCCATTTGTACATAGTATCAATTACAAGGATATACAAAACAACAGTGTTGTGTTATGCTCGTGTGAATTCTATTGTCAATTGTATCTTTGTTGAAGAGTGATTGTTGTGCAGACTCCTGATGGCATAACAAGATGCTAATGCCTCTGTCCACTGATGCACATTTATGTCTAGAACATTACTCACACTTCTATCATAACTCCAAAAATCTGCAATCTAAACCTGTAGCTTCCGTATCTGACAATTTGGCTATATAGATTACAGCTTCTGCTCCTTTACTTTGAAACTCTTGTTTAAATTCAAATTACAATGACCTCAAGGATTACTGTAACTTGATTATACAGATACTTGTAAGACACCAGTTAGGGTTACTTAGAGAAATCAAAAATACTTCAACGTGATCGGTGTGTCTTTTAGAAAGCAAGCACTGCCACACAAAAGTTAAGTTAATTTGATGTTGAACTTCTTTGCCTTCTAATATTTCTTATCGTCACAAACTGAATTCTTCACAAGAGGGAGCCTCTGATGTTGATCATCCATAGTGAATCTTGAAGAGCCGAGCTTTGAGAGAAGCAGAGAAGCATTGATGAGTAACCACTTCAGGGATGATCTCCTCACAGAATGTGTAGGGTAATATTGAGCAGCAACCACAGATAAATGAATTTGTTTGGATCAAACTCAGAATTTGTCTAATCAGAGGGTCGACGGTTCATAGTGATAGAAATCCTCAAGATCTGTCTTCAATTCTGTCTAATATGTGCACTCCAGAATTCCTGCAAATAACCAAATCACATTACCAATGTGATAGCCATATTAAGGGTCCATTCTGCAATCTGCAATGTTCCAACAGATGCCATCGAGGTTCCGTGCATGGGAGTGATTAGATCTAGTAATAACAACACACACAACGCGCGAAGGCTATGTGTGTTGTTATGTGTTCGCCCTGCCTTTTTTATAACATGAAACAACGAAATTCCAAAACACTACGCTTAGTTTAACTGATAATTAAAGATTAGTTTTAGGGTTAAGTTAATTAAAATCATTTTTTTTTTTGCATAAATGTGTGCCACGTCCCCTCTCGCCCCCCTTGCCCCTCTCGCCCCCCATGTCCCCCAACGTCTCCCCACGTCCCTCACATCCCCTTTTTCGGAAACGCCCCCTCAGGAAAGGAAACGACTCCCTAGCACATCCCCTGAGTTTCTCTCATTTTGGGGGTGTGGGGAACGTACCTACTTGTCCCCAAGTCCCGGAGCGCGGGGAGCGAGGAAACTAGACCCTGGGGGGGGGGGGGGGGGGCGAGTTCCCGTGGAACACTGCCTATTACAACATATTGCAAACCCTAGAAACAATTTCAAACAAACATAGATCTATAATGTATCTAACAACTTTTAGAATTCCTACTAGGATTCCATACAAACCCTAGATTTCATACGTGAGATTCAACAATAAAAAGCCAATCACAGCTTAGTCAACAACATGACTAGCTTTTGCTAGGGTTTGTTGCAAACCCATATTTTACTAAGTCATAATAACTCAAATTCACATTTCAACAATCTTACGCAAATCTCAAATTATAACATTGTCATCATATATTAAAGATTTGGACTTCTACCAAGGTTTGTTTACAAAACCCTAGAATTCACAAATACTATCATCCTAGAGAATCAAGCTTCAAATAGGGCTTAGTTCCACACCTTAGGACTCATGACCATCAACAATTAGGTCAACTCATACATCTAGGATTCCATCATCATGCACAAGCATATCATAACATGTGATCGTCAAACCCAACTACATAAATATCAATAAGAGTTAGACATATAACAAACTTGATTAGACTAGGGTTTGATCGAACAAATATGCACATGCCAAGGATTTCATTTCTAGGACATCATAAGGGTCTTGCTTATACACCCTACGAAACCCTAATGATCCAGGGTTTCAATACAAAACATAGCAAACCCTAAATTACCAATACTTCAAAGGTTCAGGATTTCAAACATCACTATTCAACCCTAATAAGTTAGGGTTTCCATAACCATACCAAAAACCCCAAACATGACTTCATCAAAACATCAGACATTTTCTAATAACCCTAAATAGGTTAGGGTTTCACACATAATCATCGACATACCCTTAAGTTAGGGTTTTCACAGTGAGCCTTTCTAGGGTTCCACAAAAGTAATCAAAGACATGAGGAGGGTAGATTTATATAATGATGAATCACCCAATCAAGAATCTTTAAGATTCAAGAAAGCTAGACAAAGTGATGTTAGTAGTAGTTTATCAAGAGTGAATATGGAGAGAGCAAAACTTGTAATTCAAAACATAACTTTTGCTTCTTAACAAAACTTGTAATTCCAATGCTTTGTTTTGTGAAGCCTCCTTCCTTGTGTCCTCAATAGGGTTTCCTAAACAAGGAAAATAAGAGTAGAAATGTGATTAGTATTTAATGCAAACAAAGCTAGATAAGTAACTAAAAATGAAATTGGTAATAGGATCCTTATCTTTGGAGATTGATGAGGGCTCCCTCCAAGCTTGAGGGATACCTATAAACTTAAGAAAAATTAAATATGTTTTTTCAAAATATGTTAAACCTAAAAACTAGAAATAAAAAAATAAAACAACTAAAGTTTAGGTCAAAGGACTTTAGTAGTGTAAGTCCCTTATATCCAATTCTTTGGGCTTAGTCTTCTTTGGAGATCCTTCTTCAGCGGCATTGGCTTGATCCCTGCTTCTTTTCTTCGTCTTTGGATTGTCAGGACAATCACTTCTATAGTGACCCATCTTGTGGAATTGGTAGCATTCTATCTTGGACATATCAACCTTCCTTCTTGGCCCTCTTGACTTCTTGGAATGCCCTTTCTTGTGAGAAGTAGAGTATGCATTTGGGACCTTTTCTTCTTTGTTGTTGGATACTAAAGAAATTCTCATTTCTTCTTAGGTGCAAGCACTCCATAATTGTTCGAAGGTAGGAGCTTCTTTCCAACTATTGAGACCTAAAGCAAAATAATTCCAAGTAGGAGGTAATCCCAATAGTGCAGTGATTACTAGCTCCTTCTCCAGTACTATTTCATCTATGGCTTGAAGTTCATCTTTAATCCTTGATATCCTTACAAAAAAGGAAGCCACAATATCGTCCTTTGTCATCTTTGTAGTCCTTAATTCATTCTTCAAGCTTGCTACTTGACCGATGTTTTTGATAGTGAATAATTTTATCAATGCTTCATACATTTCTTGAGCATGGTCTATATTGGAAATGTATGGGACAGGATTGTTCTTTATGCTTTCTACCATCAGAGTCATAGCCAATATCTCCAATTCTCTATAGTTCACCTTGTCTGCATCACTAGATTCTTTGGTAGGTTTCTTTACCTTTCCTCTGACCACATCCTCCAAGATCTTGTTCTTTTCAATAATGAGGTCAATTCTCTTCTTCCAAGATTTGTAGTTTATTGCTCCTTCCAATTTGTTCTTACTCTTTAATGTTTTAGACATTGTCCTTGAAGATAGTGAGCTTCGTCTCTTATAACAACTCCTTATATGATCCTTATATCAATCCTTTAGATACCCTCTAGTAGATACTCAAGACTGCCTTCTTCCTTCTTCACCTTACCTCTGATACCATGTTAGAAAATTAGAAAGGCAGAAATATTTTCTCCTATAGATAATTAGTTGTGATTCTTTTATCTTTTAGTACATCAAGCAATTACCAAAACAATAACACAAGGACAACAAATGTAGGCGGACAGCCAGGGAAAAACCCCTATCTAGCGGAAAACCCAGTCAACAATTCTTCCTTCAATATTTTCTCGAGAAAATCCAAGACTTTAGACCTAGACAGAGACTCCCTCCACACCAAATCAACCCTCAATCCTTCTTGTAGATGACAACCCTTCACAAGCAACTTCGACTTGGTAGCATCAACAGTAGCTTTGATCCAGTAGCAGCTTCGACCCAACAGCAGTAGCAGCAGAAACTTCGACCAACCTTGGAGAACTTTGATCTCCCTTGATACACCTCAAAATAGAGTGAACGTTGTCCCAAAATTTCAATCTTGAGGTCTTCTAACTTCCTCCAAAAACTCGCACTTCTTTCGATCTCCTTTTTAGCCCTTAAGAAACTTCACACTTTTCCAGCTTCCAGCTTCAAAGATCGAACTATGTGTGAGAGAATAAGATGCTCCAAATGAATTCAAACTGTCTTGTATTTATAGCCTTCCAAGGAGGTTGAATTATTTGTCTTGAGGCTGACTTGATCTTCTCTAGGTCGACTTGGTGCGGAGGAGGCTAAATTCATTTTCGACTCAAAGAGAATTCTTTTTACATGGTTTGAAAGCCCAAGAAGGGTCTCTTTTAATGTACAATGACTCTAATGACTCAGAATAAACCCTAGAAGTCCTCAATGGGGATTTTGACCTAAAACATGACTGAAGCATGAAACCGATGCTTTAATAAGTTATAATAATAATAATATAAATATTTTCTTCATTCTTTTGATAAATACATCTCAAATACATTTATGAATACCGAACCTAGTTACAAATTTCAACATGCTCCTCCCTGAATTTGAGGAGGTTAGTGGTCCTACCCCAAAGATGGCAACTAGTTCTACCACTAACTGTCTTAAGATGACCAAGAGTGAAAGACACTTGGTTAGTGTCTTTGCCCCTTTGAAGTTGATTGATGATCGCAAACCATTCCCTGAAAAGTATAACCGATGGTTACCCAAATTCAAAGGGGATGCTACTATGAGTGCCCGTGACCGTGTTGAAGAATTCTATTTGCACATGCCCCCTTGAATGATCTTTGATGAAGATAGGCTCATGAGGCTTTTTGCTCTATCACTTGAGGTACAAGCAAGTGAATAGTACCTTAGTCTTTTCCCAACATGCACGAGGATTTTGATGATTTTGAAGACCTATTCATGAAAAGGTGGTCATGCAATGCCCAAGGAACCTTTAACATTGAAAAGTTCTATCAAATAAATGGGGGGAAGGTAGACATCCGAGAATTCATTCAAAAGTTTGATAGGGTAGTCTGAGATATCCTTGGTCACTTGAAACCCTATGATGCTAACATCCTTCACAAATTCATAGAAGTTGTTTGGGAGTACATCACTTATACATTGAGAGACAATAAACCTTCCACATTGGCCAAAGCCAAAGAAATAATAATTGAGGTGGAAGAGAACCTGTGTATTTCATGAATGGATGCCAATGACATTCCTAAAGCCAAAGTCGAGATCAAGAAGGAAAAGGCTAAAGATCAACATGAAGAAACCCTTTTGGCCATCCTTAAAAGGATGGAAAAGCTTAGTGAAGAATTCCACTCACGGGATAGGGTAGTTATGAACAAAATCATTGCATTAAAAAAGGCCCAAAAGTCTAGTTACATTCCAAGGGCCAAACCTTTTCCTAAAAAGCAAAGTGATGAAGAGAAACCAAGCTCATCTCAAGTCCCGAATACTTTGGCTCCAACCAATGCCATAGAGCAAGATTCATCCTCCGAGGACGAGCAAAGTGAGAGTGATGATAAAAGACAAATGAGCAGGCCAACCTTGTAGAATCTGATGTCTTCAACATTTTGTTGGGAGGCTCATACACTCATCCTCCCATTAGTGAGGTTACGATCCGAGAAGAAAAGGAGGAGCCTATTCTTAAGGCTGACAATAGTGGGAGATTCAAAGGGGTAGCAATATTCACGAAAGAATAACCATAAGGATCCCATAACCTCTGAGGAAACCAACATAGACGAATTGCCTCCCAAGCAGGGCCCTCCAAAGGATGTCCCCTCAAAAAATCCTTCTAAAAAGGATCCCCAAACAAAGGTTAACCCTAAAAAGGATCCCTCAAAGAAAGAGAACATTAAAAAGAAGGAGAAGGGCAAACAGGTTGGACTTAACATTGACTTGGAGACTACGATAGGGAAAATAACTATACCAGTTCCTTTAAAGGAAATTGCAAAACTTCCTGAGCAACAACAACGAATTAAAAAGTCCCTAGGTTTCGAAGAGGAAGAATTACCTGAAGACTTACAAAACATTCATATTCTTGATCGTAACCCCAGACATGAACCATTTATGCTCACTTTGGCTATCAATGACCCTCCGCCAGCATTATGCCTTTAAAGGTTATGAAGCAACTAGGTCTTAGCATCACTTGGCCATATAAGAAGGTATGTGGTTTTAATTCTAGGCCTGTAGAGGTGGAAGGCCTCATAAAGGATCTTAAGGTCTCTTTAGCTAGGAACCCTGACATGTCCCTTCTCATGGATGTTGTCATCGTAGATATTCCTGATGTATGGGGAATGCTCTTGTCTAGGAAGTGGGGAACCACTATTGGGGGTCATGTTCAAATGGACTTGTCATACGCTACTATCTCGCAATTCGATGGAACCCCTTTTATCCTCGATAGAGAGTCGACTTATCTATCTCATGTGATCAAGCCTGGACAAATCCCCTATTATGAAATATGTGAGGTTGAAAAACTTCTCCCATTCTCCCTTCAATGGAAGTCCGCGTCCCCAAACGACTAAACCACAAAACGAGCAAAAAGTGGAAGCCTACGAAAGAATACAAGGTTGGGGACTTGGTCTTAGTTGATAAAGAGTTGATGCCTGTCAAGATCCATGAGAAAGTTGGGGAGGAATATTACTACATTGCTAAACTCAAAGACGAACTATGGCCACAGTCGGTCAAGTTAAGTCATATCACCCCTTTCCTTCATACTTGAGTAGCATGCATCACATGATGATTTTTGCATTAGAGCTAATGTCATATGATATTTCTCATCATAGATTAGTTGCATTTAGATTAAACTTTGCATATTTTATTATTTGTTGATTTTACGGCCTAACATTAAGCTGGGTGACCATAAGACATCGTAAAAACATATGCCTTGTGGGTTTAGTCTTTGATATGTGCAGGTAACAGGTCTACAGTAACCAAGAGATTATTGGAGTTCTCATGACCTCCCGTTCGAGTAAGCTTCACCCACTTTTTCAAGAGTCCACGTCCCAGTTGGAGCTAGATGTTACCCACCACTTTGTGGGTGATATGCCTAGGAGAAAATCTTCTCCAAGATGGTCCTCAGCTGGCAACCAACAGCCCCTTGCAGCTACCAACTAGCTTGTTGTGCCATTTCTCTGCCACCTGAGCCAACCATGTGGTCAGTCAAACATTTGTCATGATCATATGTTTGAAGGTGGGCCTCCTGAACCTAAAGGTTTTCCTTTTCATTTGGTAATTGAGTATTGTGGTTTGCTTATCATGGATACTTTTGGCATGGATTAATGGGGGGATTCAGCGGAAAGAGTGGGCTAGGTCTGCGCTTTTGTCCCCTAGACCTCTTTTGGATGTTAGTCCCGTATTGACGATTGGTTTTGGGGTCGTACTACATGAGAAATCCCAATTTTGATTGCATGGTCTTGCTTCCCCATCCACACATATCACTCCCATTCCTTTTATTATAACCTCATCCATCATCTTTCCCACCTGTGTCCACATTTCTCCTCTGGGTCCACATAGGGTTAGCCTCTCCTTCCCCTTGCCCACACCTTGGGTGGGGCTTGGAATGATGCCTCGGAGGTTGATGCAGCTGAAAAGAAAAAGTAAAAGCATAATTGGCCACATTTAACAGGAAAATGTACCACAAGATTCAAAAGATGGTCGGAACAAACATTTTAAGCACATGGGCAAAAACCAATGCATGAGCTCTACCCCATACCCATGGCCATCACCCTAGTTCCATAGGCACTAGATGAGCCTCCTTTATCA
This sequence comes from Pinus taeda, assembly GCA_000404065.3. Classification (NCBI taxonomy): domain Eukaryota; kingdom Viridiplantae; phylum Streptophyta; class Pinopsida; order Pinales; family Pinaceae; genus Pinus; species Pinus taeda. The sequence goes on from APFE031634356.1 coordinate 48,617, forward strand.
TTCAGGAACCCATGATTTGTGAAAATTCTATTACTGCAACAACTGATTTATTTTACCTATTTATTTTCCAATAAGTTATTTACGAAAACCCTTCAGTAAATATTAAAATAAATTCTACCGCAAATATCACACCATAATACAGAAACAAATACATGCACAAGAATCAAACACATCAACAGATATTTTTGGACAATTGTCCCCGGAAAAACCCAATGTGGGAAAATTGGTGCAGAAGAGGAGGATTTTATTATTAAACAGCTTTTCTGAGTACATTGGGTGCCAAACTGGCTCACCCAACTGAGATAAATTCTCGGGCACCTCTCCTAGGCTCAACGTCAGACCAGCTAGCCTTTGTGCAGCTCCCAAACCCTTTACGTCAGCACTCTGCCTCTCTACGTCAACACTGGACCTCTCTGCTTCACCCACGTAGGCTCTCCAGTGATTGTGCAGTCCTGCTGCCTCTGCGTCTTCCTGAGTGGCCCTGCTTCTGCCTTTCTGGCCGCTGCACTGATCCTCTGGCACTGTCCATGCTTCTCTGCTTTGTACTCGCTACCTCTTGTTGCAATCCAGACTTCTAGTTCGAATTTCTCAGCAAACCCCACTCCAAAAATCGAACTAACTAGTCTCCCTCAGTGTATTTCCAACTAACCCTCAAGCCTTCTCTTATACTTTTCCTGTTGATGAATCAACTGCTTAGATTAAGTCCCTAATCAACGACTAAGATTAAAATAGACTTGATCTTCGTCTCTTAGAAGCTTCCCATCCGTATCTTTATTAATACCCATTAATATTTTTATTTTCCTAAGTTTAGACCAATGTTGCGAACATTGGCATCGAGATAAAATCGGCAAGGGTCTGGAAAACCAAAAAATTGTAAAAATCGGGAAAATATCGGCAAAATCAAGATACCATCAAAATATCAGTAAAAATCGACAAACATCATCTAGGCCAAAAAATTGTGATTTCGAGATAAAATCGGGATGCTATCGAGATGTTTGCAACATTGGTTTAGACTTAGGACCTCAAAAAATATTAATTATTTTAATAACCTTTCATCTGGATGGAATTTTCCAAAACGATCTCTGGGTATTGGAGATCTCATGCTCTTTAGTCTCTCCACCAATTTTCATGGCTAGAGCACATCCAATGCTACCCCAAATCAACATGATTGTCCCAACCTCTAGTGGGCAATGAGCCGCCCTACTTTAAAGGGGGTATCCACTGCTATACCTTACACATCATGCTCTTATCCTTTGAACCACGAGTAGTTAATCAAATAAAAATCATAAAAGGAAAAAGGCATATAAAGAAGGGTGGAAAAATCAAGATCGGGGCACCTCATGTACCATGATTGCTCCCTCCTATACATTATATACCCAAGTGTGGGCTTCCATTTTACTAGCTACCCTTGTACCCCGACATGTGGCCCAAGATTGCCCCTTTCATTCCCTATTCCATTTATCTCTTTATCACATGCCACCACCATTTGAAGGATGTACCTTGGACATACTATCCCCCCTAAAGGTAGAAACCACCTAATAGGGTACTTGGTTAAACCCCTTTGGAGCTTGGAGACATTAGCACATGCCAAAGCCCACAATGGAAGGGCATGCTATTATGAAGTACCCACTTGTTGTCCATGGTTTGTAAGCTCTTTAGCTCGATTACTTTAAATGACTTGTGTGCCGGAAGGCTATGGGACGCATTGGATCTTATGCAGCATTGCAGATGGTCTCCATTTTGTGTTTGGCCTATACGGGGTCCTAACCCTTCAGAGGGCTACATTGGCACATGTAGGGTGTGTGTAGAGAGCCATGGGCGTCCACAACAATAGACAACACTCCATGGATCCCCAGAGATGTTTAGAAATTGCTCAAGATTCACCTATTGGACGAGGAAGATGCACCTGGTTCACCATGCCCAACCAGCCCCATAGTTGTACCATGCACTTGGCAGATGGTCCAGGACTTGTATGTTGATGTGGCATCACTTACACCATCATCCCTCGCAGATGGTCTGCAAGCATCTTCGACCTACTTGGAGATCCATGTGGTTACTTGTGTGCCCCCACACCCATTGAGAGCATCACAGGGTTATTATTTGGAGAACAAGGGGCCAACCCCTTATCCACTATCTTTGGGAGTCATATTCATCATTATGGCACTTATGGACATCATCAGGCTTCTTAGAAGGCCCAATGACATGTATTATTGATCATTCGACTTCTAAAGAACCTTGTTCTTTTGTTTATGAGCTAGTTTGGTGGATTTGTCACCAAAAGTTAGTTATTTTGTGCATTACTTTATTTTAGGGGCTAATGTAGGCCTAATTAGCTAAATCGAACTCATTAGAGGTGTATAAATAGAAGTGATGACGATTCATTTTAGCATCATCACTGGGATTTGAAACTTGTATCTCTTTAGAGATCTTTGCTATCCCTCTTGGAGGACAAATTTTTGGAGCATGGAATGAATTTTGATGTTTGGATTATTTTCTCGTGTCTTAGAGCTTTTTGAATGGCAAATTTTGGATGGTTGGATATATTCTTATACATGTAAGTACAATTTAATGCTATTCTTTCTTTCTATTTTTGTCACATACATTGTTGTTGGGATTTCGCTACACTAAGGCTTATTTGTTGCATCTCTTTATGTGAAGTTGTGGAAATTTTGTTTCTGGATAGTGAATGCTTCATGTATGCGCCATGTATAATGAATGAATGTTCCCAGGGACGTTTCATTACTGAAATTCATCTTGATAAGCCATCTATCTTGCAAAATGAAGTATAAATTCTTTGAAGTTGCTTTTGTTGTTGCCCTAGTGCTAAGCTAAGTTGTCTTTGAGGCCTTCTTGACCTAGAAAATTCAAATGTCCACAGTGATAATTCTACCTGACTTCAATATCCCCAAAGGATTAGACACTGGTCCACCCAAAGGTGATCACCTTAAACCTTATTCATCCTACTTCCTATCCTTTTCTAGGCCTAGCCCATTAGGTCCCCTAGGGCATCATTTATCTTGCAAACCACCCATAAAAAAAATTCGATCTCTTGGCCCTTATTGTGTTGGTGTCTCTCCTAGATGCCCTCCAATTTTGAAGAAATTTCGACAATGAGATTTTGAGATATGTCAAGCCCTCGCCTCAAGATTGAATCTTGCCTGTGGTTCCGTAAAAGCTAAAAGCCTCAATGGGACCCTCACATTGTCTTGCATTAAAAATTCTTTCTTTGGCCCCTTTCTCCCTCCGGAATAGGTCCAGCATATCATTGGTCGCTAAACCCTACCCCCTTGACCTACCCCTTGGGTCCACTTGGTCTTGTGTGGTCCCATACACTAGTAAGGGTAATTCTTCAAGGATCACTTGGAATCCAAGCTTTCACGAGAATTTCAAAGCCTAGGAACATCCATAATAAGATATATACCCTAAACCTAAACCTTGAAGTTCCCCTTAAGCCCTTCCTTGAGCGTTGTAAACCTTGCCTCCAAAGCAATCAAGCCACATATTTGAGCCTCTCTTGTGAATAGGCTTCTAGGATCACCCCTCGCCCTATCATCGGTCTATCCATTTCGTGACCTCATCATAACGGGTCTCCTCCCATCGGTGAAAGTTCATAAAGAGTAGGGAGCCTCAGCCAAGGTGATCGTGGGCTATTGTTCCATTATTGCCATTAGCCTAGTAGTAGCCCTTCAAGAATCCCCTTTTAGGACCCCGCTATTTTGAGCGATAACACTCATGTAGGGGTATTTTGAGTGGCCCAGTACAGCTGGTTTCTTGAGTCAAATTAGGTTTGGAGTGAGACAAATTGTCTCACATATATTTTGGCTAGATTATCTTGTTGGACGATTTCCAGATTAGCATCCAAATATTGTACTCAAATTTTGTTGTTGCATATAATAAAATAAACCTTCATCTGCTGCAATCTTTTCCCAGTTGGGTTTTTTTGGGGACTTTTGTCCCAAAATATTAGTGTCATTTTTATTGTTCTCAGTTCCAGTTTATTTTCTGCAACGTAATTTTATTGTGAAGGATTGCAATGTGATTTATTCGTTGTTTGTCATAGCAAATAAATTTCATAATTAATCAGTTAGAGGAATAAATTTCCAGTTGTTGCAAATTCAAGGAAATTTTCACATGGTATCAGAGCATTCTTGATCAAATTAGGAGCTCAGTAGTGAATAGAGAGAAATTTCGTAGTTTAGAGGGAGTTCTGAGCGAATTTCTTCCTAGATCTGTGCAGGTCACCAAGAAGTGCAAATTGCAGAGGCAGAGGTTTGACTTTCAATTTGCAGCCGACAGAAAATTCAATCAGCCTCAGTTGCAAAGATTCGCAGGTGTGTATTTTTCAAATAGAGGGTTCTAGTGAGCAAATTAGTCAGGTCGTTGAGCAGATCTAAGCACAATTGATTTGCAGCAGCAGATTAGCGTTGGTTGGATGAGAAAAGCGCACACAGAAGGAAACTTCCAGTTTTCTTAGAGGGTTTGCAAATCCAGGTTTAGGAGGAAAGCTACAAATTCCAGTGGCAACAAGCCGTACGAATTTGCGAGAGTAGCTAGTACGAGTTTTTGAGATTGCAGATCATGTCCCAATTCCCAGAGAAGGACATTTGAATGGTTGAGCGAGTAGTCTTGGTGAGTCGTTGAAGGCAGAACATTGGCCGAAGGACATCCAGAGGCAAGCAGAAGCAGATTTGCACATTTCTCAAGGAGTACGAGCAACAACAATAGGGCTGCAAGGAAGAGAGGGAGCTTCTAGGTTTATTTCCCGAGTTTTGAGGTTGGTAGGGATGGCCACAACAAGATTCTGTGATCAGGATAAGCTTGATGGAGCCTCTAACTATGGCATCTAGAAGGCCAAGATGACCTTCCTGCTAGATGAATATGGTTTAATGATGTATGCAAAAAACACTATAGCCGTATCGATAGATTAGAAGCAGTGAGCGAACTATAACAAGGAGATGGTCAAAGCTAAGAGGATGATTCTCGATGGAGTTTGAGATCATATCATTCCACATGTTGCAGATAAGATTACAGCAAAGGAAATGTAGGATGACATCGCAAAGCTTTTTCAGGATACTTCCAAGAACCAGAAGATGTTTCTAAAGGAGAAGCTAAGGGCTACAAAAATGCACATGGGTGAAGGCATTACATCCTATCTCTTCAGGATTCAGAGTGTCATAGATGAGCTGGCAATTGTTGGAGAAAAACCAGTAGATAGTGAGCTAGTCTGAACAACTCTCAATGGTTTCACCAAGGAGTGGCATACTTTCGTCCAAGTTATTTTTGGGTGAGATACATTACCTAGTTGGAATCGTTTGTGGGGTGATTTCACTTAGGAAGAGATGAGACTTAGTCTTATAAATGGTACAAGCAATAACAACAAGACACAGAAAGAAGAGAAAGATGAGGAAAACATGGCCCTTGCAACCAAAGGCAAGGTGAATAAAGGTTCTAGTCAGGGACAAGGCTCAAAGGGAGGAGAGAAGAAGAAAGATTTGTCGAAGACCAAATGCTTCAAGTGTGGTGAGTTTGGTCACTACAATACCGAGTGTCCCAAGAAGAAGAAGGACAAGAAGGGGGAGCAATAGATAGCAGCATCGATAGAGATAGATGAGTTGACCTCCAGGTTAGAGGAGTTTGCATTAATATTAGCTATACCTCCAGATGGAGGAGGAGCGTGAGACTTCAGAGTTGTAGGTTTGGGCAGGGTCCAAGGAGGACAACATCAGATAGGTGTTTCCTCATGGATCATTACCCTTGCTATAGGGGCCCACAATGTTCAGTAGCGGGAGGATCAATGGCAAAGGACGCAGTCAGTTCTTGAGAGATAGTTGCAAAGACAAGTGTTGAAATTTCTAAGTCTAACCGTTAGAAATTTTCCTGCGCTATCTGGTTTAATTCACCTACTTCTTTTTATTCTTTAACAAGTTGTTTAACCATATAAATACTAAAAATAAACACAAATGCAGTCTCAACCATCTACAGATCATCAGCTGAAAGAAATAGACAAACACACAAGGGACGCTGTTATTTTTGGACAATTGTCCCCGGAAAAACCCAACTTGGGAAAACCGGTGCAACAGTTCTGAGGGTTTTATTATTAAGCAGCTTTCTTAAGTACAACTAGGTGCCAAACTAGCTCACCTGACAGAGAAATCAATCTGGTAGTAATACCTCTCTTCGGCAGCAGATATTTGGCAAGTCTGCTCCACGAAAGTCTCTCCAATGCCTCTCTGAGGCTCTATGTCAGCCCTCCTAGCCTTTGCATCAGCCTAGAACCCTCTGCGTAAGTCTATTGATGCTCTGCACTGGCTCTCTAGCCCTCTGTGTCACCCACGCAGGCCCTTTGGCCCTCTGAATAGTCACTCTAGTCCTCTGCGTGACTCTTGTTGGTTCTGCATAGCCTTCTCTGCCTTTGCATTGGTCTTCCGACACCATCTTTGCCTCTCTGCTATGCACTCATTGCAACTCTGATCACTGGTTTGATTTCTCTCAGCAAACCTCGCTCCAGAAAATCGAACTGACTAATCAACTTGGTGTGTATCTCCAACTAACCCTCAAGCCTTCTCTGATACTTTTTCTGTTGAGTCTTCAACGGTCGAGATTAAATCTCTAATCAACGGGTAAGATTAGATTTGGCTTGATTCATGTCATTTAGAATTTTGTTACCCAGTTTTATATTAATACTCGTTAATATTTTTAGTTTCCTAAGTTTAGACTTAAGAACCCATTAAAAATATTAATTATTTTAATATCTCTCTAACTGGGTGGAATTTCCCCAAACCGTTTATGGGTCTTGGAGATTTCATGTGCTTTAGCCTCTCCACGAATTTTCATGGTTAGAGCACATTCGATGCTACCCCAAATCAACAACTAGTTGCATTGAGTTACAAGAGGGGCGCAGAGATAGTTGGGTAGAGACAGTTACTCAGTAGATAGTGCAATTACTAGTTGTAGTCAGAGACTCAAGAGACAGTTGCAGAGCCAGTATGAGGACACAGTGGATCAACAGATTATTTTTCAATTGCAGTAATTGCAACAACAGTAGCATGAGATTAGTTGCAGCGCAGAGCAGAGTTGGCAACAGTGCAGATGCACAAGGTGGTTCAGCGACAAGGTTAGTAGATGAATCAGTGTATGCGCAGTGGCTTGATGGACAGTGACAAGTTGTTACAAATGTCTGACATCAACAGCGTGAGGGAAGATGTTATAAGAGAAGACAAAACACCTTCCTTGCTAAGAGGGAGTGTTAGTTTTTGTAGCATCAGACAAGTGTTCTAGTCTCGATTTGTGTTTAAGAGACTAAGGAACGCGAGATCTCCAAAACCCAGAAAAGGTTTCGTGAGATAAGTTTGTGAAATGCCTTAATTGAATTAATTAACCATCATTTAAATTTTTCCCAAGTCTAACTTAGGAAAATTGGTTAATTAATAGTTATTAATTAAGGAAAGGTGAGAAAGCTCTATAAACTTACACGGATTGAGTTTGAGATGATCTTAGCTATTGATAATGATTTAATCATGGTCATTGGTAATCCAATGAGAGATTATAAGAGCAGGGCAATTGGGATGAAGAAGATACACTAGAACATCGAGTGAGAAGGAGAGCGAGTTCCTTGGGCAGATCAAGCTATCGAGTTGTTGTGACACAGTGCGGGAAGAAGAGTTCGAGCCAAAGGAAGGTAGCAGAGATTGAGGAGAAGCAACGAAGAGATTTCGGAGGACCTTTCCAGTTCCAAAGAGGTAGCAACAAAGAGACCGAGTTATTTCATTCAGAGGCTGCACAGGGGTTGCACAGAAGCCTCAAGGAGGCAGTTTGGTTCAACAGAGGAGCAGGGAGATTCAAGTGCTAGAGGCTGGGAAAATTTTTAGAAGGCCAAGCAAGCCACTTCCTGATGTAGAATTAGCCATGACGTTAGATTTCGAGCAATTCCAGGAGGAGCGCGAGTAGGCCTACGTAAGCACTGCACAAAGGCTCACACAAGGGTATTTCGAGTGGCCCAGTAGAGCTAGTTTCTGGAGCCAAATTAGGTGTGGAGTGAGACAAACTGTCTCATAGATATTTTGGCCAGATTATCTTGCTGGAGGATTGCCAGATTGGCATCCAAATATTGTACTCAGATTTTGCTACTACATATACTAAAATAAACCCTCATCTGTTGCACCGGTTTTCCCAGTTGGGTTTTTCCTGGGACTTTTGTCCAAAAATATTGGTGTCAATTTTATTGTGTGTGCATCTATTTTCTTAGTTCCAGTTTATTTTCTGTAGCGTAATTTTATTGTGAAGAATTGCAGTGTGATCTATTCGTTGTTTGTTGTAGCAAATAAACTGCATAATTAATCAGTTAGAATAATAAATTTCTAGTTGCTGCAAATTCAAGGAAATTTTCACAGTTTCATACATTGTATACGAGCTAGGCCAAGGCTCATGAAACCTTCAAGGAAGCCCTTAAGTTGAAGGAAGGAGAAGTAGGGTTTCCCTATTGGGCAAGAAACTAAGGCAAGGAAATTTATGGATGAAATTGAAGTGGACGCCCACAAAATTATAGATTTAGTGGAAAATACTATCCTCTTGATGTTTAGGCTCTCCAATCACCAAAACTGCTCTTGCCTACGGATTCACACCAAGCCCTAGTTTCCTAACTTAGCCTTGAAAGGGCCGAATTGAGAGAGATAAAATATGGATAAAATTAAGATGTGAGCACCAAATAAATGGACAAGTCCCTTGTTTCTTCGGAGTATGGACTCCTTAATGTGTTAGATCAACCAAAGAGATTCTAAGGAGGCCAAAATTTTGATGCCCTAGCAAGCAAAATTCCAATAATTACCTATGCAATGGAAGATGGATTTTTCATGGGCGAACTACGAAAGAGTTCACCATGAAGGACATTCATTTACACATTATCTATGAACAATGCATGCAATGGATCATCTAGATTAGCATTCAATAAATATTCAAATGCAATTACTAGAATCAACAAAATTTCATACATTAGACATGTAAGAGATAAATTTTCAACATCTAGTTACACTTACAAGGCAACATCCAAATAATCCATTCCATTAATCAAAAGAATAGCTCTAAAGATAGACAAATCAGCTCCAAATGTCAAAGTGCATTGAGATTACTCCAAATTTTCCACAAGAGAAAAGTGTGAAAGGCTCAAGAGGCTTGAAATTCCAAGTGATGAGAGATCACAAATGAATGATCTATAATAAATGTGTGCTACTAATGTCTAATTATGCCTAAAATCCCCTAAGACATTAAAATAATGGGCAAGCACTAATCAAGGTCACAAGCCGACCTTGTAGCTAATGTGAAATATAATAAAATCTTCAACAACAGGGCCAAAATGCTGACATCATCCTACCATAGGCCCTTCTAGGGCTAGTGTTGAGCTCCTTTGGTGCCATGACAAGTGTAGAGGGCTCCTAACATCAAGGCCTAGGGATTGGCCCCTAGATCTCTTTGAAAATCATCCTGTAGCCCCCACATGTGGGTTTGGGGCACAAAATTGGGTCTCATGGGTCTCCAAATGATGAATAAGCCTTATTTTGCTCCAATGTTGAGGGTACTAAAGATGGTGCTAGAGCTCCCATGTCTCAAGGGATGAGACAAACCTCATATGGTCCTTGGATCAATTGCCACACCATGTGATCATTGCTAAGCCAATTGGGTCAAGGTGGTCCAAGTGCATCATCCCATGGATAATAAAGCAAATGTAGGAACATTATGGGTGCTGAAGGTGCCCATGGTTGTGAATAATGCTCTGCAACTACCCGGAGTCCCATGGCTCTCAATGTATCACCTATGGGTTTCAATATGGCCCTATGGAAGACTTGGACCCTAGTCAAGTTGCCTAGACCTATAGATGGAACCACCTGCCAATTACACACAATATCCAGTGTTGCAACTTTTAGCATTAGGTACATTAATCGCTATTTCATCTAAGTGAACCAAGCTTGAAAGAAACGGGCAAAGCTATGCTTCATATGAGGCTTCTCTTCCAAAATTGGGGCCTTGGTCACATAATGGTGTTACCTCCCTAGGTAGAAGTGGTTAACCGATGACCCTATTAGGTGTTCTTAACCCCCTAGGGGAAGTGACATGTCCTTGTTCTACCCTTCAATCCATAGGTGCCATGTGAATAATGTTGGAACGAAGGAGAAAATACTTCATGGCCAAGTGTAATGGTCAAAGGGACTAGCTATGATGGAATAACTCATCTTGGATATATAGATATGAGGAGGGAGCAATCATGGATGCATGAGTTACCTCGGCCTTTGTTTTTCCACCCTTCTATATTGTCATTTACTTTTTCTTGATTTTTCCTTATATTACTGCTTGTAGTTCGAGGAAAGAGAGCTTGCTTTGTATGATGTATAGCAGTTATTACCCCCTTTAGGATCGGGTAGTTCATTGCCCATTAGGGATTGGGACATGTAAGGGTTCCTTGTCTTCACTGAGAGAGGGCAACATTGGTCGAGAAACGAGGTGATGGCCATATGATAGAGGTAAAGCTCATGCTTGGCTTTTTCCCACATGCTAATTTATAAGTCCTGAACATCTTTTGCATTTTGATTTTCTTGTGTTTGTCCTTGTGGCCATCATATGCTCTTTCTTTTTCTTTTACGTGATCAACCTCCCAGGGTGCATTTCCAAGCCCTACCCAAGTATAAGGATGTGAAAATGACAAATCTTAGTGAATCAATGGCCATTTGTCCCGAAAAAGGGAGGTGGAATAAGCACTTGTAATGTAAGATGGAAAGTGGTAAGTATGGAATAGGGATAAATGGGGCTACACTATCTCAATCATGGTTTCCCATGTAATGCCCCTTCCTAAATCCATGGGCCATTAGGAGAGGTCCCACTAGACTAGGATCGGAGATTAACCCCCCATTTAAGGTGAGGGAACAAGACTATGGCCATGACCCTGCTTTCTTCCATATTACCCAATAATCTGTGTCAAATGACCAAATACAAACAAGCGTAAGCACCCAATTGAAAAATGAATAAAATACCTTTTGATCAGAATCCCACCTTCCAACATATGCTCTTGACAAATGGGTGAGGAAACATCTGACTGATGCATGTGGTAGAGATATGAATGACATGATACATCAGCTACAAGGTGGCTGCTAGGGGTTGCTAGATGCCAACTGGAAGAGATGTTGCTAGATGCCAACTGGAAGAGATGAATAGGAGAATATTTTCTCCTAGGGGTCACCCACTTTTGGTGTGTAACAATGCCCAAATCCAACTAGGAGCGATTTCCTCTTGAAATACCTCCCGCCAATTGATCGATTATGATATTAGGAGGGATTTTGTCCTTGAAGAGGAAACCCTCTATAAGGGTTAGTCCAATAATCAGATTTTGATAATTTCTAATCCAACAAAGAAAGGGAGGACTAGGGCCCTAACCTTCCTCTTCCATATGACTATGTAGGCCCTCAATGGATCAATTCAAAAGCATTGTATAAGTTGGAAAAACTGCAAAATTCTTATCAAGAAGAAGAAGAATAGAAAAATCAATCCACAAGACAAGTGTTTGCACCAAAAAGTTATTATTATGGCATGATGATCTCACAATACAACAACCCAAATGGGATGAGAGACTAGTCCTATATAATTTTTTTAACGGCTACTTTGAAACCCTCTCCCAAAAATAATGAGTAGACTTGTCATCCACAACTCGAAGACTAAATATCTACAATGAAAAATATTTTGTACATGAGAAATAACCCTCAAAAGTGGCATCAACTTGTTTCCAGGGTGAAAACAGCTCCTGTAGGAGGGGTGAATTCGCTTAAAGGAGGCTCGGTTTATCTTGATTTGACTTGATTTGCTTGAAAGGAGTCTCACTTTGCTTGGAAAGATGCTCCCTCAATCCTCCAACAGCTATACCTTGTCCACTTGGGGTCCATTGTTCACTTGGAGCGACCTTTGCACCTTCATCATTCCCTTGAGATGTCAGACCACTACCTTAAGTAGGCCGACTTGATCTATTTGCCTTTCCTTGCAAAAACAACTATACCTTGTCCACTTGGGGTCCATTGTTCACTTGGAGCGAACTTTGCACCTTCATCATTCCCTTGAGATGTCAGACCACTACCTTAAGTAGGCCGACTTGATCTATTTGCCTTTCCTTGCAAATCTTTTACTTCCTTTTGCTTGGAAACTTAAATTTATTTGAGTAATTGACCATTTAAATATTGACTTAGCCCAACGACTAGATTTGTCCCTTCAAATGGCTCAAAGGACTTCACACATGCAGGCCAACCCCTCAATTTAGATGAGCCAAATGCTAGGTCTCCAATGCCTTGCACGATTTGGGAATTTGGGGGAATTTGGGCACATTGGTTTGCTTGGAATAACTTGAGCACTGTCTGGGCAACACCATCAACATTTGCATCAGTTACATCACACATCACAGTGATTGACGATGACAAGGATGCCTCTTCTCCTTCCTCTCCGTATTCTTTTAGTTCCAGTTATGACGTTGATATTGAGCTAGGGCCTCCCACCTATTAAGGTTTGCCTGGCTCTTGCTCTTTTCTTTCTTTTATTGTTATTTGGATCTCATGTACATTTATAACATTTTAGCTCTAGGATGTTCTAGGCACTCCTGCTGTTTAGTAGCCACTATTATAGTCTCTAGTCCTGTTGACCTATTTCTTGGTCATTAGTGAACATTATTAAAATTAGCTTAGGTTATCTTCGTGACATAAAATGTATATATGTATTGTTAATCTATTTGTTATCTGTCTATCATACATTTTGATATTGTCATTTCCCATTGTACAAATTTCCTAATACCCATGAAGGTAAGCTGTAGACCATGCAGACAAATGAATCCTCAGACAGAATATTTTTTAAGTGCTAGCCTATTATCGTCAAGATTGAGTTGTTCTCAGAGAATATCTCATCAAATACCTGTTGCAAACGAACTTGCTTCTGTAAGTTCCCTAGTGTAGACACCAAGCATTTGAGATGCATTTCTTCTGCATTCTGGGCCTCTTCAGTTATCAGTAAATACATGATTAGCCCTTTCCACTTCTTATATTGTTATTTTCTTTCCAATTGCCTCTCTGATGAGGCAAACATGGGCATTCCCTGGTCCTTACTTTATAAATATATTCAGGGCATCCTTACATAAGAAAGGAATAAGCATAGTTATCCCAACCCCTTTGTTCTTTCTTGTTCATCCTTTTGAGCACATTGGTGATATTTGATCACCTGTAATGAGTGAAAATAAAGCTCAACGTTGCATATTCTTCTTGTAAATTGGGGTCCATGATGAATTGCTTGCCCTGATGCTGATTTTGGCCAGCAAAGCACACACGATTCAGTTTGTAATCATCTGAATTACTTTCCTGTGCTGTTCAACTTTAGAAAATAGTGTACTGTATAATTGACTGCTAAATATAGATTTTGCTTAATGTTATAGAATCTTTTGACAAGTCTAAGATTGATATTGTCAACCTGGAAAATATGCATATGTTTATGACATATAATTCCTTTGATTTCTTCATTTTTCAGGTTCTGAGTATGAATAATTATTTAGGCAGGAACTGTTTCCACTATATTTTGACAATAACTTATAACGGTAAAAATTTCTTTTATGCTCAATTTCTATATTTCTTATGGATTTTTTGATGGGTTACTCTGTTTGTATCAGTGCTTTTGTTGGGCAGTAGAGTAGCAGCATCCGCAGCTGCATCTGGAGCAAGTGTGACTAAAGCATGGCTCATCTTGGCATGGGTTAGCACTGTTGCAGGCAATTTAACATTAGTAGGTTCAGCTGCAAACCTAATTGTCTGTGAGCAAGCCAGAAGAGCACAGTTCTTTGGCTATAATCTCTCTTTTTGGAGCCATTTGCGATTTGGACTTGTGGCAACATTAATTGTTGTGTTTATTGGTTTACCCCTTATAAGGAGTTGAAACCTAAAGAAATTGAACAAGTGCTCTTACTATGGTTGTTTTTAACCATATGTGTATTGTTAGCATGCACTGAATAAAGAAGGTTTTGATGTTGCTCCATAAATGATTTGTTTCAAGGCAATGATATCAGGTAGGGATATCCAAACTTCCGTCTAAATGAAATGGATGCAATATATATTTGTTTTCCTTTGAACCTTTTTTCTTGTGATCCTAAGCAGAGATTGTAGTATGGTTTAATAGGCTTCAAGACATTTATGAAATCATGGGGCGCATTATGACCCATCATTGCCTCGCCAAATTAAAAATTAAATATCATGAGGCAATCGCATCCATCATGGCCTTTGCTAAAATAAATATTTAATTATAGTGATTTCAAGTGCTTGATTGAGTGATGATGGTTGAAGGCCTGTTGCAAACTAAACAAAGTTTTAACTTCCAAAGGAGATGAAAGTTGGGAAAGACAGCAACGCTTGCAGGTGAATATTTGATCGCTATAAATTGCCCCTAGTTAAATCGTGCATATTTATTTTGGGCCATGCCTTGGGGCTCTTACAACAATTGAGAGAAATAGAACCAGCTCATTTTGTTTTATATCTGAAGGGTCTGCTCAGTCTAGCTGGTTTCCATAATATTCTTTACTGAGGAGGCTTTTGAATGTTTTCCATGAATTGGATTAGGCCAGTTTGATTGAATGGATGCTTGCAATAGCTATATGGAGTAGGTTTTGGGTTCTAGAAACAAAGCTGAAGGACATTTCTAGAACATTTTTCAAATAAAAAGGGGTCAACTGGAAGCAAGATGCTTCAAGTTATGCCTACAGTTAACCACTGCTGGCATCAACAGTGAATTAGTGCAATTCACTTTTCTTGTGCTTTTATGGTGTTCTTATTTGTTCCTTGGAGATCAACCTCTCTTTCTGAGCATTAACTTGTTTTTGAAAACAATAGACACTTAACAGGAGCTGACTTCGTATTGGAGAATTGTATAGATAACTGGTTTCTGTTTTAGATCTGTTCTTAACAATTACTTGTAAGGTGATCCAGAATCTCTTAGCCTTTGACCAAGCCAATTCACCAATATGGACACTTTAACTTTTTAAATGCAGAAATTAGATGATCTTTACTATTCTGGTTTATTTAATATTGCAGTGCACTATTTCTGTCAATTACAGCTGCGTAATTAGATAGTCACTGCGCTGTTACTATCCGTAGCATTTACTAGGCTTTTAAACAAGAGTCTGAAACAACAAACCTATGCAATCAACCAATATAAAACACAGAGGATTTACCTTGAAAACCCAAATAAAGAAACTGGCATTTGAGAGGAGGCTTGCTTGGTTTGAAAAATTCTCATGGGACAATGGATTACAAATCAGGAGTAGTTAGAGCTATGTGATTCTTGTGCCAATGGCTTAAGGCAAAATGAAAGGGGTAACACCCTTAATCTACTCTTCATACACTTAGCTAGGCAAACCCTGGTGTACAACAGAGATTCTTATTTTCCATGGATTATGACCAACCAATTTGCAATGGTTTTCTCATACCCAGAAGAAAGACTTACCATCCAAACTGTAGGAGATCTTTTGTTGTAGGCACAATGTTCTTATGCTCTGGAATTTCACCGTAGCAGAAACTACAAAAGTTGGGACAACCCTCTCCCTCTGTACACAAATACTAGATCTCCTTCACAGTCAATCCAATGGTTGTTTCCTTCACTGCAGCAGAATGGGAAGCTTGCCAAAATGACCTTTAGTGCCTCAATGAATTGCGTCTTTATGTAATTCCAGAATTCAAGCTCTCTGATAGCTTGAATTGGCTCTCTCTGTTACCCTTCCTAGTGCCGGGGCCTTCTTTGTTTATTGCCAAACCAAGAGAATGCTCACTTCTGTCCTCTTCCTCTCACAGCATATTGGATTCCCCGAAATTGATCTCTCTCTAGGAATGCAAATATACCTCTGCTGAGGCAAGTTGATTCCTTCCAATGGCCAACTATTTCCACCAACCATTGTAGATTCTTCTCTGTTCGAGAA
This sequence comes from Pinus taeda, assembly GCA_000404065.3. Lineage (NCBI taxonomy): Eukaryota > Viridiplantae > Streptophyta > Pinopsida > Pinales > Pinaceae > Pinus > Pinus taeda. The sequence continues at coordinate 64,584 of APFE031634356.1, forward strand.
AATTTCCCAATTCAACGTGTTTAAGACTATGTCCATAATGACCATTTGTTCTTCTCAACCAAAATGATTCCATCAACAAAAAGGTCAACCAATTTCATGTAGGGGCTCACTTTGTCTTCTTCCCAACTCTCTCCTTGGATTCTTTGCTTGGGAAAAATGCCAACCCCTTTGAAGACCAGCGGATCTCCTTTTTCCCTGGTGTTGATCGAAATCCCATTAACTCTATCTTCCTCATTTATCTTCTGACCAAAAACCTTTTCATTTTCTTTCTCTATATACTTGTAATCGATCTCTACCACATGATAATGTTTCAACTATTGGTGATGTTACCCCCGCACATGTAGGAGTAACTAGAGGATATTTTTTGCTTGTGATTTTTATCATAGTTGGCACTTCCACTTATGAGATCTATGGTTTTCCGTGGACGTTTGGCCAGAGATTTTCCCTATATTTGCAGCTCACTCTCATTGATGATTAGTCTTACAGGGCTTGATGTGCATGTTTACAATTTACATTGTCATGTTTCATTTCGTTGCTCGTATATGCTGTTAATGTCTCATATACTTGTCATGAAAGTAGTGACCATAGGTTAAGTTTGATAATGAATCATATTGCTCTAAATTTATGGTTTTTGCCTTGTTTTGCCATGGTGGATCATAATCATCCTTTAGATAAGTGATTGTCACTCTTGGGTTGAGTTGTACTACTAGGTGCTTGGAGAATTGTAGTGTGGCCATATTCCAAATTTCAATCCATACCTAACACTTTCCATTTTTCTCTTTCCGTTCTTATGCTCATGGTTGGTTATCATATGTTATAAAAGGTTAGTGCTTCATAGTCCCATGAGAAAATCCTCATCTTAAAATGAGCAATCAAGACGAGGTTGATGTAGTGAAAAAAAAATTAAAAAAATTCAAAGCCAAAATAAAGCTTGAGCAATGCCCCCTTGCTATCAAGACATTATCATAAGTCCCATGCTTAACAATGTATACTTATAGAAAATTACTAATTGAAATAAAGAAAAAATGCAAATAATGTGTAGTAAGAAACAATATAAAAGAGTGAAAGGATCTTAGCTCAAGTGGTTTGGTGAACAATTTGTTTCCCTAGCTGCGTGGGTTCAAGTCATCAGAGACATGTTGTAACTGGCCCATTTGTGGCTTTTATGAAATAGCTATATCAGGTGTAATAGCGGCAGCTGATTTTTCAAATCAAAATCAGTGATTCTCCAGAAATTCTCATTTCCGTAAAAAAAAAAAAAACAATGCAAAAGAAAAGGTAGCTCAATGCAAAAGCACAACCTCATATTTTAAAGCCATTTATGTAGATGAATATCTTTAAGTGACCTTGCTTGACTATTCAATATAATTCATGAAGTTACCCACCAAGTCATACATAGTCAAGTTATCATTACACATGCTCCTTGCATAGTGTCCTAGGAACTACTTATTATCCTAGGGTAGGTACATGTAATAGCGGTTGATGTTGTCCCTAACAAATATTAACTTGGCAAATGATATAATTTCTATGAGCTATTGTGAAGTTACAGGATGATATTGAATGTTTCTCTACCTAATGGCATTTGCATTTTAACATGACTTATTATCTATGTTGCATTGGAATTTGTGTGCATGCCTTGAGATCCATGTACTACATTGGTATATGTGATTGCTTTGGATCTATGAAACATGCCTTAGGATTTGTGACTACCTTGTGTCTTGTGAGCCCTTGCCTTGGATGTTATACATTGCATGGAACATTGTGCTTGCATGGGAGATGATGATAGGGTCGTTGCACACTTGGATGGGACCATTTGCACCTTTGGAGGAGATCGTTGAGGCCTCTTAAGAAGTTGTTCCATTTTTTGAGAGGACCGTTGCTCATGTTGAGGGGAATGTTGCACTTTGGAAACTATTTCATGCCCTATTATGTGCTTGTTAAGTGAGCTGTCCACTTGTAGAGCCCACATGTGTCACACATGGGACTTCTTTCATGCATTTAAGGAGGATGACTTTGAGCTTACTTTCCTTGATTTGGGGGACATTTTGAGGATCTTTTGGCTCATTTACTCATGTATTATGGATATTATTACGTAAGTGGCATAAGCGCCTCATAGTTTACTCATTGTTGACCATATCTCCATGGTTTGTGTGGAGATAATGGTATTTTGCATTTTTCCAAACTATATCTAGGAGAATATTATTCTTATATCGTGAGGGTTGTTAGATCTCTTGCCTATAAAAAGAGAAGCACCTCTCATTGTAATTCATTGCTAGAACTTGTGAAGAAAACTTTGTCTACTTGGGTTATGCTATATGGATGGTTAGCTATAGATCTCTTTTGGAGATTCAGTCTTGTGGATGCTGTGCAATTTGTGGATGTTCATGGATCAAATGGTTTTCAGAGTTGATTTGATGGTAGTGTTGGTGGCACGACCTTTGTCTCTCTTCTTGATAGGTCCCTTCTCAAATCTATTAGAGGATTTTTAGTGGAGGATCTTTCCTTTGATCATCTTGAAGCTTGTAAGGCGCTAGGACTATTTGCCAGGGTTGTAGTGGACAGCCCTAACTATCACCCTAGTTTCACTTACATATTTTGAAAAGCCTTAGTTTACCCCATATGCCCAGTAAATCAAGTATGCACTAGCAGATTCATTATTTAGTCAATTATAAATTCAAAATCCAAATTTTTACTTTTGCTTTAGAGTAAACATGAATTTTATTGCTTGCATTTAAATTTTCAGCCAGAAAAGACCTAGACATCTTGGCTAGTTTTGCATGTGTTTTTGGTGTAAATATTCTATCTTGTAAACTTGTCTTGCTGGTCCATATTTCTGCATTTTAAGAGTGAAACAATTTACTTTTTCTGTTGTTATGTTCCTCTAAATTTTCAGATTCAACAAGTTGCATAAATTTTAGGCTTATTTGTGGTCTTAGCCCTAGAAATCATCACTTTTAAATCTAAGGGATAAAACTTGCTACTGTTATTACTTGTCTCTTGCTGCAATTTCCACATGTTTTAAGCAAGTTTTATAACATCCAATAGTAAATTTCAAAAGTATAATGTTTGGGGAGTGAGTCACACTCAATAATCATTTAATAAACCCCCTAAAACTACCCTAGAAGACTCATATCATAAATCTGGAATTTACATTAGAAACCAACTTCCCATTCTATTCAGCTTTCCAGCGAACAACCCTATGTGATCTACAGATAGCCAACTTCAAAGGCCCTCTACCTATTCTCTGGTAAATGATTTGTGACACCTAGCCTACTTATCAAATGAAGGTGGGTCATTCATTGTAAGGTACATTATTCATGCTTGTGATCAAGTGCTTTCCTTTAATGTTAAGAGCATATTGGCATGAATCACATGTTGAATTGGATAATTGATTGTTTTTGGTTGTATTCGTGTTCCCATGCTTCACCTTAGTGGTTATCCCTTGATCCTAGTCTAGTGTGACCTTTTTTGAGGCCTTCCTTTCCACTGTCTAGTAGGGACATGGGTAGGACGTATTGATCGATGTTGATTGCCTATGGTAATCCATACTTACCACTTTCCATCTTATCCTTGGTTTCTTGTCGCAATCTTTGGGTTGATTGTTATTTGTTGTTGGAAATGTAATCCTTACAAATTATTATGAAAAATTGGATTATTCACTCGTGATGAAGGCAAAATGCCACAAGTAAATGTGAGGAGCCAAGATCCCCTTGGAACATGAAACTAAGGGTTGTAAAATATTGTATTTATGTGTATCATATCAATGATAATGTATCTCACTTTTATCATTAATCAATTCTTCCATTTCCGTGACTGTAAGAGTGGTATCAGAGCCAACATATTCTTACCGTGCTTGATATTTTGAGCCACTGGTTTTGTGGCCCTCGACCTGGATGCTTTCACCATTATTGTGCCCTTTCTTTGCATGTTGTTCTACCTATTTGTGTGCCCATCTCAAATTTGTATGCTACCTCCACACATTTTTTTGGCTTGAAGAAACTCGTGTGCTCTCCTCAACATTTCTCTGTGCACATTTGTGTTTGCACGTCTTAACCTAGGTTTGATTTGCCTCTATTTATTCCCTCTATCTGATACCATAAGTTTGTCTCATCTTATGTCATGTGTTATTTCTATCACTCGGCATATCATGCATATGGTTTCCTAGCCTAGGCTCTGTCAGTGATCATTGGCACCTTGAGGTTGTCGAAATGAGTTCACTCCACAACTAGCCTTGGAGTTTGCTCACAACTCGTCTCATGTCAAGATAGTGGCAACAAATTGACTCTCCTTGACTCAACTTCCAAGAAAGGCCAAAAATCCTCAACCTCAATTTTCCTAAAAGTTTTCCACTACTACTTTTCAAGTAATAGTCTAAAATTAGTTGTCAGTGTCATTCAAATGAACATTGGGATGGCTTTGTCTCTTATTAACCACATTGGGTATCAAAATCTGTGGAACCCCCACTCGGAGGGCCCACCAGTAGTTGCAACCAACTTATTTCACTTTGCATTATATTATTGTCTTTGCTTGGAGAAATCAAGGCCGCCTTCATAGAATGATTTTTGCACTTCCGACAATCCATTTCTAGTTTTTGAAGTGCCTCCACTCTTTGAGACAACAATCACAAGAGTTGAAGCAAGTTTTGGTCAAATTTATGAACATGTGTACGGCGATATGCTAGCTTAATCAATGTCAATGCTTATCATCAGCCTAGTGTGGAAGCAAGAAATAAGGCATCTGGAGAAGTATTAGATCTTCAAAAGAGGGCCCTTCTAATTTTTGAATGAGGTTAGTTGCAAACAACTCATTTGAGCCTTTGACATTGGCCTAGATAGAGAATAATACCATTATGTAGAATAGATTGAGATGATATATAAAATTATTATACATATTGTGGCAAATGACTAGGCACTAATTGTTGAGTTGTGAGAGGTTTTGCATGCTATTGATCCAATCCAAAACATTTGCTTTGGAATATTAGGAAGATTTCTCAACCACAATATCCTCACTATCGTTGGATGATGATTAGATAGCTTGTGGGCCAATACTGAGTAGAGGCAGTCATAGGAAAGCTTCGAGATGATCCAAATTTTTATCTAAACATGCTAGAAGCACTTCCTTGCATTGTGATTGTTCGACAACATTCTTTTATAGCTCCACCTCTCATTCTTTTTCATCGTCCTCTTGTTTGTTTCATGTTACGTCAAAATCTAGCAACTTAGTGCAAAGCCTTACTAGACAATCTAGGTCTTATGGCAACAAAGAGATCAACAACCAATGTAGCCTTAGTGGCCTCTCTTGTGTTGTTTTTGATTGGATGTTATCCCAAGACATGAGGCTTCCTTGGTAGAACTTAGAGGTTAGATGATCTAAGGTTTCCAAGCCCAATGGCATTCTAGAAATCTTGTAGATAAAATCACCTAGAATGATCTTCAATAAACGAAGGCTTAGGGGTGATGGGAGTTTAATGGTAATGCCAAAAGTTACCACCAAAGCCTAGAAGGCCAAGATAAGATTTACAGATGTGCAACTATGCTTTCCACCAACTGCAGTAAAGTAAAAGAAGGTTGTTATAAGTTAAGGTTTTAATGATAAGTATATTTACAACATGTAATAGCAGCAAGACTTATATGGTGTTGATTCATATTCAAGGTCAAAAGATCAACAATCACAGAAGTTATTGAGCACAAAGTCAAGTCCATCTTCAAGACCTAGTCAATGATAGAAGGGATGCAGAACCAATTAATAATAATGGAGAGACTGAGAAGAAGAGGTTAAAGTCGCCTGGTTGAAGAGGCAAGATAAGGCACAAGGTGAAAAACAATAAAAGAGAAGATGAAAAAGAGAAAAACCTAAAGTCAAAAACCCTAAGAGGAGAAAGAATCTAAAAAATAAATAATAGAAATAACTGGATAAAGCTATAAATGGTAATGATTATATATAAAGTATCCATAATAGTAATTGATAATATTGTAATAATATATAATGTTCTCACGTAATGATAATATTAAATAGATATATAAGAATGGATAGTATTAGTAAAATGGATAGAAACCATACAAACATAATCATTAAAGACACAAGAATTAGAAAATAGTAATAATTAATAATCATATTAATATAATAGTGTAGTAATATTGTAATGCTAATAAAGTGATGATACTAATAAGTAAATGGAAACTTAAAAAACATGGGTAATAATAATAATAATATAATTTCATATTAATATAATAGTGTAGTAATATTGTAATGCTAATAAAGTGATGATACTAATAAATAATAAGTAGATGGAAAGTTTAAAAGTATGGGTAATAATAACAATATATTATAATAGTATTGTAATGTTAGCGTTGTGATCATATTATGGTACTATTAACATGATGATATTGATGCTATATTGTTATATTATATAATAGTAATGTGTGTATAGTGTAAGGAAAATGAAGAAAGGAAAAGAAAAATTATAGTAGGAGAAAGGGGAACACAAGCAAAAAAAAGGTAAAACGTTGAAGAAGAAAAGAGAAACAAATGAAGGTGAATAGCTAGGACAAAGGGTAAGAGGAGGAAGGTAAATTTTAGGTCAATTCTTTTTCTTGGGTAAGATAAGAGGGAGCGAATTCTTATTAATGTGTAAGCCCCCATCTTTGTTTATGTTATTAGGGTGCTTTTTGATCTCCAAAGCTTCTCTGATCCTATGTTTAAAATAATGGTTTTCTATGGCCATAATCCTCATGTTTTCAAGGCACATTTGATGTTTGGTGTTAAGGGAGTGTTTTGCAAGTACCAAGTTCTAGGCTTGCTCATATCTAATGTCAACATTGTGTTCTTTAATTCTAACTTGAAATGAACACCTAGTTTCACCAATGTAGCATTTCCACAAGAAAATTCAACCATTTATACCCCCTTATTTTGGAGTTGGTCCAAGTCATCTCTGATCGATCTCATTTTCTATTTGATGGTGTTCATTGGTTTGAACAAGGCTCCAATATTTCTTTTTTTCAGGACTCTAGCAATCTTATTGGTGACCCCTTGGATGTATGGCAAATAAATAGTCTTACCATAGTTGTTATTACCATTGGATCAACATTATTTGCTAGCTTCTTCTTAGATCTTATGGCACTCACGTCTTTGCTCCCGTATCCATTGTTCAAATTTGAAGAAGTGATTTAATTCATTGTCAAGATGTTATTTATCAGAGATCATCCTAATGACCCTATTTTCTAGGGTATGAAGAATGCCATTCTTTTGGGAAGGATGATGATGGGATTCAAAGTTAAGTTAGTTTTCAGTGTGATTCATTTTCATATATACTTCATGCCCAAGAGATCGATCATGTTTTCTGATGATCTGAACATCAAGAAAGGCGATTTTTCCACTATCTTCAGTTCCATAGTGAATTTGATGTCCTTAGAAATGTTAAGGTGGTGGAAAAACTTGTCAAGTTCTTCCATGCCATGGGGCCATAATGTGAAAATTCCTTGAAATGCATTGACTGGAATTTTATTCTTCTAACTGATTAATTATGTAGTTTATTTTGTTACGACAAAATAACAAATAAATCACACTGCAATTTCTTAATGATAAAAATATTGTGGAAACTAAAAAACTAGAACTGAAAAAATAGAGCACACATAATGAAAATGACACCGTTATTTTTGGACAAATGTCCTCAGAAAAATCCAATGTGGGAAAATAATTGCAGCAGATGAGAGCTTTATTATTATTCTTCAACAACAAAAATTCTAAGTACAGAAAATTGGATGCCAACCTAGCAATCCTCAACAAAATAATCTGGCCAAAAATTAGTGAGACAATTTTTGTCTCACCCAACACTGATCTCAGCTCCAAAACTGGCTCGAACTGGTTACTTGAACACCCTTGCATCAGCCTCTATGTAGTCTCTGCGCAGGCCAATTTGCACTGTCTCTAAAACAGCTCTAACGTTGTCATTAAGCCCGACTCAACCTATGAGAATGACTTGCTTGGCCTTCTAGAATGTTTCTCGACTACTAGCAACTAAATCAACTCTCTTTCTAGCTAAATCGAACCCTCATCAAAAGCTTCCAGCATAATCCCTGCGCAACCTCATTGAGGAAAATTCAACCCTCTTGTTGTTGACTCTCTGACACTGGAAATCTCCACCAAAATTACTGTCTCTGCTCCCTTTTGCCTCTACGTTCCTTCTGGATCGAACTCTTCTTCCTTGCTCAACCTCTGCAACTGGATAGCTTGATATGCCAAGGAAATCCCTCTTCCTTCGATGTTCAATGTGTCTTCCCCTCTACCCATCGAGTTGCTCTTATAATCTCTTGTTGGTGAACCAACGACCTGTTGAGAATGCAATAGGGAAATGTGTATGTTAACTCCCTTAACTTGATAATTGTTTGTGTTAGAATTTTACTGATTATTGATATTTATTATCCCAAAGTGTAATACATCAAACAACTACCAAAACAATAAGAACAGTGACATAGTATATAGGCTCCAAGCCAGGGCCAAAACCCTCCTCTTGAGGGGAAAACCCACAAATCTCTTCTTATCTTTCAGATCTTTCAATTGACGAATACCATGACCTAGATTCAGACAAATAACCTCCAAGATCAAGTCTTCCTCGGTCTGCAACTGCAATATCTTCGACTTCCTAGTGAATCTGAAATTTTGTTGCCCAGCAACTGCTTCTTCTTCTCTAAGATACTTCGATCTCCCTCTAACTACTCTTCCCTTGAGTTCGCTTGCCTGATATGGATCTTAGGGCTAGTAGGAAACCCTAACAGACCTTTCCTTGCTTTCTTGCTTCCAAAATCGAACCTTAGACTTCCCCAGTGCGGAAACCCTAACTTTGCATTCCCAAAAGAATGTAGAGAGACCCAAACACTTTGACTCTCCTTGTCCTTCTCTTCTTCGCACTTCCTTCTTCGACCTTCTGCTGCTTTCTTCTTTGTATGAGATATGAGTGAGAGAATGATCCAAATGGAGGATGGGTTCCTCTTATATATAGGCTTCTTCTAGGGTGGACGTTGCTCTTCATGTAAACCGACTCGACAGCTCATTAGGCTGACTTGATCTTGGGAGTATTTTGACACTTTCAAGAAAAAATTATTTTTTCTTTACAATATACAATGTGCCCATAGGGTCTTCCATATATGACAATGACTCTTATACCTAGGACAAACTCTAAAAGCACTCAATGGGTGCTTGACCTATAAAATAAAAGAACTTGAGCATGAAACCCATGCTTCAATAATAATAATAATTTCTTTTTCATTTTATATTTACAAGAATATGTTTCATACTAATGAAGACCAAACCTAGTTACACATTTTTCAACACTCCCTCTTAAGTAGGGAGGTATTCATTAGAGGTACATGGTCATTCTCAATCTGAAAATATCTCATAAGAAGAGTTGGATTGGTAACCCATGTATTTAGCATCATAATAATTGGCATTGTCATATAGCAGGGCCCTGACTAACAACTCTATCTCTCCACAAGATTAGAGCACAATGCTGGCGAGACCAATGATGTATAGACACCATCATCACTGTCTCTCCAAGGTATATATCCCACCCGAGTGTTCACAGAGTATGACCTTCCATTGGACTATTTTTATATTGGGTAGCTAATAGTCAATGAATATAGATCCACGACTACTCCTATTTTGAATGCCCTACGGCATTCTCAAAAAGTATCGAATGCCAGATGGTTACCCAATCCTCCATTCTTTCTTCCCAAGTGAAGACAAGAATGTTGTATCTATCTCTCCCTCTCAATTAGGGAGGACAAATCCACCAAATCAAGCTTGTCCCTTAAGTATACAAGCTTCTTGTTTGGAAGTGATTTCGTCAATATCTCAACTACTTGCTCATCGGTGGAAATATATTGTAGTTGCACCACATTATTTTGTACTAGCTCTCGTATATAGTGATACTTGTGGTTGATATTCTTTGTCTTCCCATGAAACATGGGGTTCTCAAACAAATGAATACAACTAGTGTTATCACAATGTATCATTGTAGGGTTCATTGGTCCTTCAAACAAGTTAGATAGTAGCTTCCTTAACCAAATTGTTTCCCCCATCCTGTTCACTGCTTCCCCAATCAGAATCTGTATAACCAGTTACTTGAACATCATTCCTTCCATCACACTTCAAGGAGTAGTTGATGGTTCCTTGTAGATATCTCAAAATATGTTTTGTTGCTATCCAATAGTCATGCTTCGACTCCACTTGGAATTGACTAAGTACATTTACTGCAAAACATATGTCTGATCTAGTATTCATTAAGTACATTAGTGAGCTAATGAGTTGTTTGTATCTGTATGGATCCACAGGGATTGCTTCGAAACTTCTTTGTTTCTTCAAGTTAGTGATCATTAGAGTGGTCATTTTTTTACAGTCCATCATGTCAAGCTTCTTCAATATCTCGATCACATACTTTCCTTGACCTAAATATACTTCATTAGGTTCTTGCCAAACTTCCAGTCCAAATAATAATGCATCATGATACCCAAGGTCCTTCATGTCAAACTCTGCTGCCAATTGCTTCTTACATTCTTCAATTGGACCTTCTACACTTTCAAGAGAAGATCATCTACATATAGAAGAATTATTACAAGTTCATTGTTGACAACCTTGATGTAGAGGTTTGAGTCAGCAGAGCTTTTTGTGAAGCCTAATCTCTATAGTTATTCATCCGTCCTAGCATACCACGCCCTCGGTGCTTGCTTGAGGCCATATAGTGCCTTCTTCAATCTAAAAACATATGCCTTCCTGTCCTTTGCTTCAAATACCAAGGGTTGTTCTATATAGACTTCATCTATTGTGCCATTCAGAAATGCAGTCTTGACATCCATTTGGTGGATGTTCCATCCTATTGATGCTACCAAAGAGACTAATGATCGAATTGTAGTATATCTTGTTATTGGAGCAAATGTTTCTTCATAGTTGATGCCTTCAAGTTCAGAAAAACCTTTGGCCACAAATCTTGCTTTATATTTATCTATACTTCCATCGGCTGCATGCTTGATCTTATAGATCCATTTGGAAGTAACCACAGACTTGTATTTGGACCTAGATATGATCTCCTAGACTCCATTCTTCATTATAGATTGATATTCCTCATTCATGGCATCTTTCCATTCTCGATGTTTTGAAGCCTCCTCAAATGTTGATGGTACTACTTCTATTAACTTCGTCATGTATGCAACATACCCATAATATCTCTTGGGTCTTTTACTTTCTCTAAATGATCCTTGAGCTGCCCCATGACTTTCTGCATCAATTAGTGTAGACTTCAACCAGTTAGGTCTTTTCCTTGTTTCTTGAATGACCACAAGTTGAACAAGTTCACTAGGTCCTTCTTCCCCATGGTGAGATCCTTCTTCTTCCTTATTAGCTTCTTCCTCAATTATAGGAAGTTCTTCGTCATCAGAATCTATAGAAAGTTCTTTTGATTTCTTGAATGCTATGATTTCATCAAATATAACATCACAACTAACTTCAATGTGATTTCCATCTTTCATGTAGATTCTATAGGCTTTAGATGAGTTACTATATCAGACAAATGTACCTTTCACACCGGAAGTATCCAGCTTCTTTCTTTTGTCTTTAGGTATATGTATATACACATGACACCCAAAGGTTCGGAGATGACCTACATATGGCTTCTTCCCAGTGAACACTTCTTCCTGAGTCTTGTTGTCTAGAGATCTGTGAGGACATCGATTTTGTATGTACATTGTTGTCTTTGTTGACTCACCCCACATAAACTTTGGTAGATCTTGATCATGTAACATTGCTTTTACACTTTGTTCAATGGGTCGGTTCTTTCTTTCTGCAACTCCATTTTGTTTGGGATTATATGGAACTATCAGCTCCCTCTTAATCCTAGATTCTTTACAGAATGTTATAATCTCTTTGAATGTATATTCTCCTCCATTATCAGATCTTAGTATCTTCATTCTTCTTTTTGTAAGGTTCTCCACTTCTGCTTTGAATTCTTGAAATTTAGTAAATACTTCATCCTTGGTTTTCATTAAGTAAACCCAGGTATTTCTTGAATGATCATCTATGAATGTGACATAATAAAGATGACCTCCAAGTGATTTTGGAGACATAGGGCCACATACATCAAAGTGAATAAGATCCAAGATTTCTTTCGACCATGAATCACTGCTTCCAAATGGTCTCTTGGTATTCTTGCCTAATGCACATCCTTTGCAGACACGTTCATGATCCTCCTTTAGATTTGGTATTCCATCTACTATGGAATTTAGAGTTGGTAGAATCTTGAAATGTAAATGACCGAACCTTCGGTGCCAAAGTTCACATGGACTAATCCTAGTGTGGACTAGGGCATGATTTACGAGAGATATTAATTTGTAGTGCCTTCCTTCTTGGATGCCAATTACTTTTGCTTGTTCTATGCTTGTGCCTTTAGCCCATACAACTAATTTTCCATCAATGAAAGCTACTTTATCTCCTTTATCTTCTAAGATTGAAATAGAAAGTAGATTTTTGTGCAAACCTGGAATGAATAGAATGTTGTTGAAGTGGATGTTGCTTCCATCTTCAAGCTTTATAAATGGTATTCCAATGCCTTTCACTAGATAGCTTTTGTTGTTTCCAAGTTCCACAAAGTATACAGTTTTTCCTTTTGACAAGGTCTTCAATTGGTGGGGATGACCAATCATATGTGTTGATGCACCGATATCAATCACCTAGATATCTTCATCTTGGAATGTCCAAGAAAATTCCTTCATCATTTTCTTTGAGTGATACCTTCTTTGAAGAGAATATGAGACTCCATACTTCTTTGATACCTTTCTTGAGATGGCTTGCAATCCTTTTGATGACCTTCTTCATTGTAGAGGAAATCTTCATGATGCCCTTAGAGAACCTAACCTCTAATACCATGTTGAGAGAATCCAATAGGGTGATGTATATGTTAATTATCTTAACTTGATAACTATTTGTGTTGCCTTTTTACTTATTAGCTTTGATATTTATTATTCTAATGTGCAATACATCAAACAACTACCAAAACAGTGAGAACAATGGCACAATATATAGGTTGTGAAAATTTTTGAAACTAATAAACCAGAAATCCTACTGCAGTAAACTGATTTGCATTACCTACTTGTGTTTTCATTTAACAATTTATTTTCAGAAGTATTCATAAAATATTAATGCAAATACACTGCAACCTACACCAATATACAGATCAAGTACTGGAAAATAAATGAGACAATCACACAAATGACACACTTATTTTTGGACTAAATGTCCCTGGAAAAACCCAACGCGGGAAAACCAGTGTAGCAGCTTTGAGGGTTTTCTATTATTAAGTAGTGGTTTTGAATACAAATGTTGGTTGCCCTTCCGGTGAACCAGCGACAGAGAAATACAATGGCGGAAAACCTGAGTGAGTTTTACCTCACTTCACCTAGCAGATTCCCACTGATTCGGTAGCAAAACTGGCTAGCCTCGGCTACAACTGCTTTGCCCCTTCGCAGTAACTGCGTGGAGCTCTCTAAGGCTTTGTGTCAACTTTGTGTCGACTCTTCTTCCCATTGTGTTAGCTTTCCCCGCTGTTCCGACAGTTCTGACTTTTTGCATGGAAGGCAATTTTTTCCCTCTGCGTTGGCCCTCCTGACTATACGTCAAGGCTGTGTGGGCCCAGACTCGCCCAGTGTCAACTCTCTTGGCTACTGCGTTGCCTCCACAAGCTTCTATCCACCTCTCTGTCAGTATTCACGAACTATCCCTGCCCCTCGACTAAAAGATCTCCCCAATTGATTTTCCTCCTCAAAAAATCGATTTCTTCAATCTCTCTGTGTCCTCTCCAACTGACCCCAAGTTTCCATTTATACTTTTCCTGTTGATAAATCAACAACCAAGATTAGGTCTCTAATCAACGGCTAAGATTAAATTAGACTTGATCCTCGTCTCTTAGAAGATTCTCACCCATTTTCATTAATACACATTCATATTTTAATTTTCTTAAGTTTACAATTAAGAACCCCATTAAAAATATTAATTATTTTAATAAAATACAATTCGGGTGGAATTTCTACAAACGATTTTTGGGTCTTAGAGATCTCATGTGTTCTAGCCCCTCCACAAAATTTCGAAGCTAGAGCACATTTGATGCTACCCAAATATCAACACTCCCTCTTAGCGAGGAATGTGCTCTAGCAATACTTCCCAGCAGAAGTATCACATTGATCCACAACATCCATCCTCTGCGATGTTGATGCTCAGCATGCTGCCCCTTATCCACTGCACTGCTACAATCTGTATTGTTTCCCATGACATTGCCACTATCACTGGTACATCTGTACTGCAACTCCCTCTCAATATGTTGCATCATGCTGCCCATAGCACTGCCACTACTAACTATTGCACTACAACTCAGTTGCTGGGAAGTAAGCAACTGAAAAAATCCACCAAAAAATGACATGTTGATCAGTCTAGATGTCCCTGGTCGCTGAAGCTACCTCTATTGCTAATATGTGTTGACCCTCTGATGCTACTGCGCTATTGTTGTATCTTCTTTGTGCCTCCCGCACTGCTGCAACACTCCACTGCGTCGCTTCAGAATTTGGCACTCTAGTTATGCCATTGTTGCTCCATCATCCCTCGCACCAACTGACCCTTGTCATTCTACTACTGTCATTAAGGGCTCATGTAGCCGTATGTGATCCAAGAGTCTGGGCACCTCAAGGATCCTACCCTACATGTAGTCCTCTTGACTACAACTCAATATTGCCCCACCTCTTCTCTAGAGGTGCATGAGCACTCATGGCACAATCATCATCGTCCTCTTTGTCATCTTGCGCTGGAACAACCTTTGATTCAGACTTCTCTTCTTTTCCCTTCTTCCTAGGACATTGTGTGGAAAAATGACCCATTTCTCCACATCTGAAGCATCTAACTTTGGATATGTCCCTTTTCTTTCTCTCATGTTGCCTTTGTTGTCCCGCTAATGCGAGAGCCGCATCCTCCACTTCCTCCTTCTTGACTCTGATCCCTTTGTTGTTGATTCCCGCCTTGGTCAACTGTCTAATCTCTTCCTGTCGAGGAGTTTCCCACATCTCCTCCCAACTGGGAAGAGAAGCGCTGCCCAAGATGATTTGGACAAAGGTTTCCCAATCTTCAGTGACTGCATTCAGGGCAGTCCTGACCATAAATTTAGGATCTAGTGTAGCCCCTATGGAAGTTAGTTGGTCATGGATCCTTTGCAACCTGAGAACGAAGGGGTCGATTTCTTCTCCCTTCTGCATCTGAAATTGTCTCAGCTGAATCCCAAGCAACATCTTCCGTTGAACGGAAGTTCCCTCGTACAATGTGGTCAAGGCTTCCCACATTCCCCTTGTTGTGTTCTTCTTAGCAATATGTGGGATCACATGATCCTTGACCCTGTCCAAGATCATGCACTTTGATTCTTCCTGAGCCTTCTCATACTTCTTAAGAGGATTAGCATCCACCGAAACAACAACCATCCTCAAGGCATAATCCTTGATGCGATTTTTATCCAAAACTGTCAGGATCTTGGCCTTCCAGATGACGAAGTTGAATGCTCCATCCAACCTGTACTGATCCCTCAGTCCGTTAACAACCATCTCTTCTCAAATGAATGTTGAACTGGTTCTCTTCTCCCTCTTTCATTGCAGCCCCATCAAAGCTCGAATCTGGATTTCTTTGGCACTAGAAATCCTCTAAGGAACAAGCTCCCTCTGAATTTCGGTTTCCTTCATGGAAATCCTTCTTCCAACCATTGTTGAACCACCCCTTTATGATCTCTCTTTGTTGTTGCTCAGCACTGAATCTAGATTTCTTGGCAAGAAATATTCTGAGGAACTAATTCCCTCTACTTTGCTTCTGCCCCACTAGGTACTATTCTGCACCAACACAATCAACACCCCACCAGCAACTCCAGATGAAATCTGCACTGCACCTCTATCCATGACAACTGGAAAAATGAGACTCAATAATCTCTGTGCTAGCCCAATAACTACTATGTTGCCTTCTACATTGACAACGTCACCCAATCAGGGTGACACATTCTTTGTGTGAGCCTCTCTTGGTGACTGCGTCACCCATCCTCTACTCTCTCAGCCAGAAACTGTGATGTCTCTTGGGACAGCTGCCTTCACACATATTTTCTTTTGTCCTTTCACTGATGGCTTCAGTTCTCCTTGTTTTGCAATCGCTCTGATACCATGTCAAAATTTCTGAATCTAATAAACCAGAAATCTTACTGCAGTAAACTGGTTTGCATTACCTACTTGTGTTCTTCATTTAACAAGTTATTTTCAAAAGTATTCATAAAATATTAATGCAAATACACTACAGCCTACACCAATATACAGATCAAGTACTGAAAAATATATGAGACAATCACACAAAGGACACTTTTTTTTGGACTAAACGTCCACGAAAAAACCCAATGTAGGAAAACCAACGCAACAACTCTTAGGGTTTTCTATTATTAAGCAGTAGTTATGAATACAAATGTTGGTTTCCCTTCGGCAAACCAGTGACAGAGAAATACAATGGCGGAAAACCGAGTGAGTTTTACCTCACTTCACCTGGCAGATTTCGATTGATTCGGCAGCAAAACCAGCTAGCCCCAGCTACAACTGCGGTATCCCTTCGCAGTAACTGCGTGGGCCTGCGTGGAGCTCTCTAAGTCTCTATGTCAGCTCTACATCAACTCTTCTGCCCACTATGTCATCTTTCCCGGCAGTTCTTGGCAATTTCGGCTTTCTGCGTGGAAGGCAGCTTTCTCCCTCTGCGTTGGCCCTTCTGTCTCTACATAAAGGTTGCGTGGACCCAAACTGTCCCAATGTCAGCTCTCCTAGCAAGTGTGATGCTTCCACAAGCTTCTCTCCGCCTCTCTATCAGTGTTCCCGAACTATCCCTACCCCTCAGTGGCAATATTTCCCCAATCGATTTTCCTCCTTAGTAAATCTATTTCCTCAATCTCTTTGTGTGTCCTTTCCAACTAACCCCAACCCTCCATTTATACATTTCATGTTGATAAATCAACGACCAAGATTAAGTCTCTACTTAACAGCTAAGATTAAATTAGACTTGAGCTTCTCACCCATATTTTCATTATACCCATTAATATTTTAATTTTCCTAAGCTTAGACTTAGGAACCCCATTAAAAGTATTAATTATTTTAATAAAATACAATCCGGGTGGAATTTCTCCAAACGATTTATGGGTCTTGGAGATCTCATGTGTTCTAGCCCCTCCACAAAATTTCAGATCTAGAGCACATCCGATGCTACCCAAAAATCAACATAGGCTACAAGTCAAGGCCAAAACCCTCCTCTTGAGGGGAAAACCCAAAAATATCTTCTTATATTTCAAATCTTTCAATTGACGAATACCATGACCTAGACTCAGAAAAATGCCCTCCAATATCAAGTCTTCCTCAACCTCCAGTGGCAATATCTTCGACCTCCCAATAAATCTGAAATTTTTTTGCCCAACGACTGTCGCTTCCTCTCTAGGAGGCTTCCATCTCCCTTTAACTACTCTTCCCTTGAATTCACTTGCCTTGATATGGATCGTAGGGCTAGTAGGAAATCCTAAGAGACCTTCGCTTGCCTTCTTTCTCTTATTGCTTTCAAAATCGAACCTTAGACTTCCCCAATGCAGAAACCCTAACTTTGCATTCCCGGAAGAATGTAGAGAGACCCAAACACTTCGCCTTTCCTTGTCCTTCTCTGCTTCGCACTTCCTTCTTTGACCTTCTACTGCTCTCTTCTTTGTATGATATATGAGTGATAGAATGATCCAAACGGAGGACGAGTTCCTCTTATATATAGGCTTCTTCAAGGGTGGGTGTTTCTCTTCATGTAGGTTGACTTGACAGCTCATTAGGTTGACTTGATCTTGGAGGTATTTTGAAACTTTTAAGAAAAAATAAATTTTTCTTTACAATATACAGTGTGTCCATAGGGTCTTCCATATATGATAATGACTCTTATACCTAGGACAAACCTTAGAAGCACTCAATGGGTGCTTGACCTATAAAATAAAAGAACTTGAGCATGAAGCACATGCTTCAATAATAATAATAATTTCTTTTTCATTTTATATTTACAAGAATACATTTTATACTAATGAAGACTAAACCTAGTTACACATTTTTCAACACGGCCTTGATTAGATCTCCATCAACAGATAAAATCATCTCTAACTCAATCTGTGTGAGTTTCTAGAGCAATCTCACTTTTCTCAATTTATTCCCTTTAATTAATCGATTTCCCTATGTTAGACTTAGGCATTTTTTAGTTATTGATCAATTAATTTAATTGAGTTATCTCTGGGTGTATTCTCTCGAAACGTTTTCTGGGTTTTGGAGATCTTGTGTTTCTTCTTTTTTTTAACCACATGGTGAATCGGTAACTATCAAGCCTAATCCAGGAGAGACCCGGGATCAAACCTCATATTTGGCCACTATAACACCAAGAGTATATCCAACCACCTGTAAGTCGGGTATATTAATATCCTATGATTTTAGCAAGAGCAGACTCAGACGGTTTGGGGAGTCCGCCCCTCTAGCCGCCACCATAACAGGATATCTTGTGTTTCTTAGCCTCTCTAACCAAAGTGGAGACTAGAACACCTATCTGATGGTACAAAAACTACCACTCTCTCTTAGCGAGGAAGGTATTCTATTGTCTTTCTCCTGTAACATCTTCCCTCATGTCGCTGATGTCTAACAACTATGACAATCTACCACTGCCCACCAAGCCACTGCGCGTACTTTGATTCATCCGCCATTCTATAGCATAACCATCCTGCATTTGTGTTGTTGTTGACACTAGACTCTACCATTTTGTATTGGTGCCAACAATACTTTACGCTAAAACTAATCTCATGTTGTTGTTGCTGTTATAACAAAGAACAAAAATTTGAATCAATTATGTCCCTGTGCTGGCTCTACAACTGTCTCCTGAATCTCTAACTGCAACTGCATTGCCTTATGAGTATTTGTCTGCGCCCTGACTCATTTTGTTCCACTCAGTAATTGACTGCAACTAGTTCTACAATTGTCCCTCAATATTTGATTGCACCATGCTAAGATTTATCCATCTGCTATTGAAAATTGTACCCCCCCATAGCTTAAGTAATGATCCATGAGGAAATACCTATTCGATGCTATCCTCCTTGGATCCTGCCCAAATCTACAACTTTGAACTCTAATCTACTCATATTGTTGTCGCTATTATTGTTGCAACTACTGTAATAATGAGTCTGATCTCCCTAGATCTTGAAGCACTAGCTTCCATAGTGTTGCTCCCTTTGAATCTAGATTCCCTTTGAGTCTCGATCTCCCTATGGGAAATCACTCTGCTCCCACATAGCAACTCACACTATCCTCCTGCATTGGGAATCGTTTGGCTAGAACTGCACCTGCCACTGCAACTGGGAAATTCGCACTGTATGTGGCACTGCAACTAGCTCTACAATTGTCTCACGTGTACTAATAGATCCTCTTCTGGCGACTCCTAAATCAATTGGTCTGAACCCCCAGAGAGTCCTAAAATAACCATAGCTCCAATAATTAGAGTTTCTACTAGGAGGGGTGTTGATTTTAACCCGTCCCCTATTAGATAACCTACCCCTGTAGCTAGGAAACTCTTCCATAATAATCCTCCTCCAACTATGGATAGGCCTTGGGAACTTTCATCCTTCAAGCCTCTAGACTTTAGTAAATTTTCTGATGCTCCTCATCCTCTGCATGATAAGTCCCATGAATGGATACCTAAATTGAATGGCAATGATGTCACCACCATGGAAAGACATGTTCACAATTTCTACAGGGCAGTGGGTCTTAAGCGTATTGACCATGAGGATGGCATCATGATGTTCTTTGCCCTATCATTAGATGGTTATGCCAGGGACTGGTATTTTAGCCTACCTCAAGGAAGCATCACTAACTTGGATCAATTTCACAATGCAGTCAAGAAGAGATGGGCATTTGACTTGGATGTGAGTATGGCTCTTGATAGATTCCTAACTATGGAAAAAAATCATAAAGAGAATATTAAAGAATTCATCCAAAGGTTTGACAATCACCTTAGCGAAATTCCTTACAGACTCAAGCCTTCCAATGCCATTATCCTTGATAGATTCATTAAATTTTGTCGAGGGCACATGACTTATGTCCTTAGAGACAAGGCCACTGACTCCTTGGCCGAAGCCAAGAAGATAGTGATGGAAGTTGAGAAAAAACTTTATTTTTGCACAAATTGACATGTTCAACTATCCTAGGATTAAACTTGAATCTAACTTGAAGTCAAAGTCTCATCCCGATGAGGTTATAAAAAACTTTGCTCAAAAATTAGAGAAATTTACCACTGAGGTCACTCAAGGCCAGAAGTTTCTCATGAATAGAATGACTTATTTAGAGAGAGAGAGGGGGTCTAGGTCAAATTTACCTCCCATAAATCAATTCAAGGACAAATTATTTCCTAAGAAGGTCACCAAAGGGGATCGCATTGTGCAATTGAATATTCCCAACACTCTTGCTCCAACCAATTTGGTAGGTCCGGGAGGGTCACCTTGGGAGAAACCTTCTGAGGATCCTCAAGAGGGTAGTCCTTATGAGTAAGATGAAGAGGAGGAGGATCCTGAGCATTTGAATGTCATAGGTGATACTCACCCTTTAGATATCCTGCTTGGGGACTCTTATGTTCACCCACAACCTAGCCAAGCCCAAATCAACACTAATCAAACTGAGATTGTCCTAGCTGTGGAGAATAGTGGGAGGTTTAAAGGTCTATGATACTCTAGGAAGAACAATGATTAAGCCCAAGCATGTTGTATCTCATGAAATCCTTCTCAATGGAAGAACACTTCCCAAGGGCCACCTCAAAGCAAGCCAAAACCCAAGCCTAGAAATGATGAAATTGAGTTGGATGTAGATGAAAGTAATGTGGTGGCTAAAGGAACTATGCAGGTCCCCATAAGAGAGATGGCTAAACTCCCTCCTCATAGGAGGCAAATCAAGAAGGCTTTAAGTCTCGATGATGAGCTTGATAACCCTCTTGTTATATTGCAAAACATGAACTTTGACAAAGGAAACATAGGTAATGAGCCATTCTTATTATCCCTAGTGATCGATAGACTTATACTTCACAGTTGTATGCTTGACTCGAGAGCTCCTGCTAATGTCATGCCATTAAACGTCATGCATAAATTGGAATTAGATATCACTAGGCCTTATAAGAATGTGTGTGGTTTTGAATCTAGGTCAATCCTCATTTATGGTCTTATCAAAGATCTTAAGGTTTCTTTTGCAGATAACAAAGACATTTCAGTGCTCTTGGATGTTGTCATTTATGTGCCTGATGTTTAGGGGATGTTACTATCAAGGAAATGGAGTGCCTCAGTGGGTGTCCAGTTACAAATGGATCTATCATATGCCACTATTCCCAATCCTGATGGGGCCCCATTCATTCTCTATAGGGAGTCCCAAATCGCAAAGCATGTGGAGGATATTGACCCCTTTCCATTTCCAAATCACCAACATGTGACCATGAACCAAAACCATTCGAGCAAGTCATCCAAGCTAGCTAAGCCTCCCCCTTCTCAGGATGTCTACCATACTAAAAAGTCAATTCCAAGTTCAACCATTATTAAGAAGCAATGGGTCCAAAAACCAAATAAGGATTTCCAAATAAGAGAACTTGTCTTGGATGACAAAGACCTTGTCCCCATCAAGATCCATAGGAAAGTGGGTGTAGGATACTTTTATATTGCCAAGCTTGATGGTGAACTTTTACCTTCACAGGTGAAAGGGAGTCGCCTCAACTCGTTCATGGGAGATTGACATTTACATGCTATGCATGGTAGTGTAGGTGCATTGCATATTCGTTTCACATGCTAATATCACTGATTTTGTGTTCTCATGTAGATTAGAATGCATTTAGATTAGATTTTCTATATGGATTTATTGCTTTGATATAAAACATGGGTGATACCCTACATCCGGTGCACATGCTCCCAAATGGGTTTGTTGGTGCAGGTTACAGGCCTGCGGTCTCGGGAGATTGCTAGAGCTCTCATGAAATTCCCATTCGAATACATGGATCATGTGCTCTATAGTGAACT
Organism: Pinus taeda; assembly: GCA_000404065.3. Classification (NCBI taxonomy): domain Eukaryota; kingdom Viridiplantae; phylum Streptophyta; class Pinopsida; order Pinales; family Pinaceae; genus Pinus; species Pinus taeda. Next base: position 86,722 of record APFE031634356.1, read on the forward strand.
CATGTCCCAGTTGGAGCCAGATGTTACCCACCAAAAGTGGGTGACCCCATAGGAGAAATTCTTATCCTATCATCTCTTCTAGTCGACTAGCCGACAACCACTAATAGCCAATGACAATGTTTTAGAGCTATAAAAAGGGTCTCTTTCACCTCTAGTTACCTCACATTAATATGTCAATCCGGGAACGTCTGGTTATTTCAAAGAGTGTCTCAGTCTGAGGCTTAGCACTTGTCAGAGTAATGCTTGTAGTACAGCTGTTTAAAAGCTACAAAAGTAAATCAATGCATATCTACAACTTAACTACTTCAAAAGACTGAATCACACCAAGTGTTGCATCAGCCAAAGGTTTGGTAGCAATAAACCATCCTTTTTATAACTGATGAGAACAGATCTGAGGTTTGGGAGCTAGGTAGCAGATGCTAGGGCTCACTACAGCCTGGGGTCGTCCTTGATGAATATAAATGAAACGACAAGTAAAGGAAATAGAGGGGGAATCGGTTAGCAGCAAGCTTAAAATTCTCATACTTAAATGGCTCTCTGAGCTGAATGTTCGGATTAGATACTCGATATCAAAATTTAGCTGCTTCAACGGCAGGGTCTTTAATAGAAGAAAAGAATTCAAGCCCCTACCAAATGATTGCTTCATTCATGGGTCCTAATGCTTCAATCACTCCTGGAGCCCTCATGATATTTCTATGACTTTTCCATAACTGTTCTGGGTCTCTAGGCTCAGCTCTTACCCATAGATCTAATTCGTTTTCTTGTCTCTGAAAAGCATTGTAGGCTTTAAGCCATTTAATTTGATTGACTACAAATGAAATAAATGCTTGAAATTGAATATCCCCAACAAGATAGGTTGCTTTCCGAACATTAGCTGATAAGGTGAGTGACCAGTGGTGCTTCTCCATGTTGTTCTATAAGCCCACAGTGCTTCTGGTAGTCTGGCAGCCCAATCGCGTCTATGTGATGCAACTGTTTTTGTTAGAATCGTTTATATTATCTTGATGCTGCTTTCTACTTGCCCATTTGCCTGTGGGTGATATGGGGTGGTGATTTGGGGTCGTCCTTGATGAATATAAATGAAACGACAAGTAAAGGAAATAGCAATAAAATAGAACATCACATCAGCCAAGGGTTCAATAGCAATAACTCATCCCTTTCATAACTGATGGGAGCAGATCAGAGGTCTGGGAGCTAAATAGCAGATGCTGATGCTCACTACAGCCTGACACTGTCCTTAAGAAACAAAAAATTAGCAATCTAGAAATGGAACAACAATTGCAATAGAACAAAAATTAAAATGGAACAACAAATAAATGGAACAACAATTAAGTGGAACAACAATTCAGAAATGGAACAACAATTCAGAAATGAAACAACAGTTGAAATAAGCAGTAACCAAGTTCATCAAGCTGTAATTCTATTTAATCACTCCAATCAAAACATCAATCCTTCAGTCTTAAAAGATGTACCCATGCTGTGGAACAACACTACCGATTACAACCTTAGAAACACACCGTGCTTAATCTGCCTCTGTTATTGATCTAAATAAACGCATACGATTGCATCTCAAGCTGAAAACAGTAACATTCAATGATCATATGAAATCAGACCTTTCAAGATAACTGCTATAATGCTAAACACAATCGTAATGAACTCTGTAATGGAGTGACAGTATCCTGTAGAAATTAATCAATACTTTAAAGGATTGGTAACATGACACAACGTCGATATAAAGCTTAGGTTTACAGGAACATGAAACGAATTAACCATAACAGAGCATGTAATATAATGTTCTTAAAACATAGCAGATTACCAGATTATGTCTATGAACAAACCACACAGAAACCACGCGTAATGGTACAAGAGCAAGTGTCCTCCAGGGTCGGGCCCTTAGCCTCCAGGGGTACACTGCTTAAGATTTATCCAGGCTCAAAGATAAAAGAGTAAACAAGTCTGTATTAAAGCATGAAATAAAATTACAGGAACTCAAGTCTTCAACAGAACATAAAGATCATAGTTCTGATCTTCCTTAAAAGAAATTACATAAAACCGTCCTCTCTCTAGCCAACAGTGTTGTTCCTTATATAAGGAAGATGGCGGAGATATCTAGATACATAAAATAGATAAAATAGCGATCCCTCAGGATCTAAGATCCTGAGGGATTCGCAGAATCGTTAATACTGCGTCACTTCTTTCCTTTTCTGCTCCGTGCTGGTATCTCCGCGTCCTTTCCTGGGTTGATCCATTTTGATCTGGTTTGCTTCTAGTCTCCCGTCAAAGGGACAACAGTTAGCTCATCTTTGTCTTTACCTTTGGAATGGCCACCTTCCGTTTTTCCTCCCTCCTGCACATAGAAATGACAATTATCAATGTTTCCCATTAATCTCTCGTGTTTCGTTATAATCCTCATCAGTATCTAAATTTCCAATGCAAAAGGATTTTGAGTTCTAATGAAAAGATACTAAAATAACCATCAAAACATACCTTCCTTGATACTCCACACCCCCCAGCTTACCCTTTTTCATGGCCTCATGAAAACATTGTAGTTGACATGCAAAGCAGTGAGGGAGTAGGCTGGAGATCGAATCTCGTGTGGGGCCCACACCCATGATGCGAAATTAGATGATCAAATAAATGGCTTGTTTGGCCCTCGGGCATCTCATACAGGGCTTGGTATCCGGGTGCAGGATGCCAAATGATTGGACTCCGAAACCTATATCCTAACCAGGATGGCCCTGCCCTCAAAACAAGTTCGCCATAGAGGGGGAATCGGTTAGCAGCAAGCTTAAAATTCTCATACTTAAATGGCTCTCTGAGCTGAATGTTCGGATTAGATACTCGATATCAAAATTTAGCTGCTTCAACGGCAGGGTCTTTAATAGAAGAAAAGAATTCAAGCCCCTGCCAAATGATTGCTTCATGCATGGGTCCTAATGCTTCAATCACTCCTGGAGCCCTCATGATATTTCTATGACTTTTCCATAACTGTTCCGGGTCTCTAGGCTCAGCTCTTACCCATAGATCTAATTCGTTTTCTTGTCTCTGAAAAGCATTGTAGGCTTTAAGCCATTTAATTTGATTGACTGCAAATGAAATAAATGCTTCAAATTGAATATCCCCAACAAAAGGGCCAGGGTTCAGCTCGGTCTCTTGTTCTAGTACAAGGTTATGCAGGTAAAATTCACACAATAAACTTTGCACTTTTACCCCATAATGTTTACAACAATTTATAAAATCATTTATAGTGTTAATTTCTATGGGAGCACCTGCCTTAACAGCCTTTATTTTCAATTGTAAGTACCTTTCCATTAGAAATAGGGCATAGTTCTTGGCAGGGGATCTACATGCTAGGACATCATTATATATAGCACACAAGGTATCCATCTGTTTAATAACTACATCTAATCTACGGGTTACCTTGGCAACTTTCTCTTGTTCCTTTCGCCATCTTTCGAAAGCTTGGCTTTCAGACAGGTTGATGTTCCTTTGCTGCTGTTGTAATTCTTCATATTTTTCTCGGGGGACCGTTTGCTCCCTGAGCTTTTATGCTTCTTGCTGGGCCTGCTTCAAATGTTGGTGAAGGGTTCTTGTTTTTGGGTCCTTCCATGCATCCGTGGAGGCCGGGAGCTTTACTTGAACTTTCTTATTGCGCTGCTTTGAGTTCATAACCCTTATTACTCCCGAAGGTGGTGCCTCCGTCTGAACCATCTTATCATCTTTTTCAATTTTAACACGAACTCCAACCCACTGCGGTTCCTTTTCAAATGGAACATCAGTATGCTCTTCTGCTTCAATTAGAATAGCAGTTTGTTCTTCAGCTTCATTTGGAACAACAGTTTGGCTTCTGTCAGGGTTTTGAGCAGTGGGACGGCTTCTGGTCCTCCGCCTCCTGCTCTTAAGGGATCTTATTGGTGTGGTCAAACCTTTTCTTCCTGAAGTCCTTTTCACCCTTTGCCTCGCTTTTAGAATCCTAATCTGCTAGTGAAGCCTGACTATTATGTTTAACAATGTCCGCTTTTCCCTTTGTAATTCTCTTATTTCCATTAATTCCTCAGAAAGAACAACAGGCTGCTCGCTGTGGGTTGGACTGTGGCTAGCTTCCTGATTTTCTCCTTGAGGTGGATGTTTCGGGGTAAGAACCTTGCTTGGCTCTATTATTTCTTGGGTTGATTCCTCTTCTGCCCTTATTTCCTCTAGACTTTCCTCTGGTGCTTTCTGACTAGGAACGGGCTGTTCCTACTCAGCATTTTCCAATATCTTTTCATTAGGAACGGACAAATTTTCTACTTCTACTTCCTTTGTATGAAATTCCTCGGGTGCATCTTTCTCCTGGGTTTTTTCTATGGCTTGGAGGTTAGATGGACTCAGGGGTTGGTCATATTCACCCATGTTGGCCAAAATGTTGGCCAATTCATCCTCCCCTAACGGGTCTTGTAATGGGCTTCCTTCCTGTTGTTCCATTCCTTCCTCTTGCTCGGACTGCTCAACTTCTTTCTTCTTGTCTCCTTCCTCTTCAGTCTGCTCATCATGTTCTTCTTCTCTCCCTGCAGATTGCTCTGCCTCCTCTTCTTCCTTTTCTGTTTCTGCCTCTGCAGACTGCTCTTCTCCCTCGACGTCTTCTTCTTTCGTTTCTGTTTCTGAAGACTGTTCTTCTCCCTTGACGTCTTCTTCTTCTGTCTCGGTTTCTGCAGATTGCTCTGTTTCCTTGTTGTTTCCTTCCTCTGTCTTTGTCCCTGCAGTCTACTCTGCTTCCTCGTTGCTTTCTCCCTCTGTTTCTGTTTCTGCAGACTGCTCATCTTCAATTTCTATTGCTTGGCTCGTGCCTTCCTGGGGCTTCTCTAGCCCTCCTTGTAACCCTGCGAGCCTTGTCGACTTCCTACGTTTTTCTGGTTGTTCAGATGTACTAGCATCATGTTTCCGCTTTTCGGGTTTTTTTTCAGGTTGTATTTCAGCTTGCACTTCTGTGCAAGCGTCCTACTTTCATTTCTCTGAACGTTGGAGTGTGCTATCAACTCGTTTTCATTTTTTCGGGCGTCCAGATGTGACCGTCCCTTTATTGATAATAGCAATTAATTCTTCCCAGCTGCTATGTTGCCGGGTGAGACTATAATTCACTATCAAGCGAATTAATCCATGGTGGCTAACAACGGATTCTACATGCTATGCCTTTTTCATACTTCGTGCGACATCATGCAATAGTGAATTCAATAATGCAAGCAAATTCACAGAACATTTTTTTTTTAAGACAGCTAGGAGTTTAAGATGTCGTGGTCTTACCACGTCTTTTTTGCCCTCACAAGTGATGTAGCTCTGGATGATTTTCGCCAATTCTACCCATGGCTCTCCTAGCGTTGCTGGTAGCACCCCCTTTCCTCATATTTTCAAATTCTGGCCCTCGTCCTGAAACATTTCCAAAATCTTCTGCAGCCTTTCCTTCTTTATTGTCCATACTGGTCCCGTGGCCGGTAGTCCTGTGACTCTTGCTATTATGTCGTCAGTGACTGCTATTTGCCTTCCTCTTACTGTGGAGTATTCTTCTTGTAGGTTTTGTAAAAATTATTTCGCTACAGTTTCATTAGACTCCTTCAGGCAGTTGAGATAGGTCAACCATCCTGCTCTTTTCAGGATCCTTCGGGCTGCAGCCGAAACAGTTAATGTTTGCGGTTCTCGGCGGACTGACCTTCCCCCCATGGTTTCTCTGCAAGTTCTCAAAGGAACAACTGTTGTTTTTTGAAACACAGAGAAGCTGCTGGCGTATTCCTCGTTCAAATTCAAATGCAACGGCGTATGCAATGGAAAAAAACTTCGAACAACAACTCATGCAGAAGAAAACAAAAATAGCAAATGACCATACTGTTGAGCCGTGCTGTGTTCGAGTACAAAATTTTCTCGAATAACGGACTTACACGTGCTCTGGGGAATGATGAAGTTACCTCCCCCCCGTGCAATGTGATAGGTTGTCCCAGCCATCAAATAAAGGAGCAGCGTCTGTTCTGCCGCGAGGCCTTTATGGAACAGCTTATGCAAATATGCCATGTCCGCAAAAACAGCCTATTACTAAAATCGAGGTAGAAAGTTAGATCGCTTTTAATACATAAGAGACTGCGGTGAGTTGATGGAAGTTCGGGGATAAGAAATTTGCCATAAATAGCGAGTCTCCCGCGGTCACTGTCACTAGCTCCGTAATGATTGGGGATAATAGATAGTCATGCGCTATATGGTTGGGTAATTACATAATTAATTATCACGTCATAAGAAACAAGAGGATATAATCTCCTTACCTATTGGTGTTAAAATATGACTTCAATACCATCAACAGTGCTCTACTGCCGACAGATGTCCATAACCTTGGAAGAGTTGTTCATTTCGCCCATGGATCCATAGTCCTTTGTGCATGCCAAGAAGCGTTATATAATGTCAAACTGTAGGCCACTATGCTGGCTTGGTAACGAGTTCGTCATAATGCCATTCACGAGGAAGGAGCGAATAATGGGCAGGTCAGCTCGTGGTGAGACCTCCTATTCCAAGGGTTATTTATTTTGATATACCTTTTGGACCATTTCCCAGGTGTGGTGGCCCTAGTGGGAATGCCACTTCGCTTCCATCCTGATGATTATGGTAGGCCAGCTCGTAATGAGACTCCCTATCCTGCAATTTGACAATTTTTAGAAACCCTGTTTTGTTTCCTTCTTTTTTTCTTGCTTTTAATAGAGAGCCTTTCTTGTTTATACACAAAGGGTGGTTCAACACTCCTTAAGAGTAGGAATGGTGGAAGAAGTCTTGATATCCCAATAGGAAGGCATAGACCCTTTGATCTTATTGCCAAATGATAATCAGAGTAGGTAAAAAGGAACCAGCATGATAGAGATAACCAATCATAAAAGAGTTAGTAGAACAATGGCAACAAAAGATGATAAATAAGCATATCTTTTCCCTGTGTCCTTTCGCCAATTCAGGGCAGTTTCTTATAAAGATGGAGATTTATGATTTACTGATTTCCGTATGCTGTGTTTTTGTTTCCATCACATAAGTGGATAGTTGTATTCCAAAAGACTCGAAAGAACATTAGCAATAAGCATCCTTAAGAAGGAACAAGTTGTTTTAAATCATATGAGTAGTGCTTTTTTCAAGGAAGGGCACAACAACAATTGTTCGTTTGGAGAAAGGAACAGTGGAAATCGACGGTGCTGTTCCTTTTTGAAAAGGAACAGCAAAATCAAACAAGTGTCGTTCTTTTTGGAAAGAGACCGGCAGAAATTAGCAAATGTTGTTCCTTTTGAAAACAGCGAAAACACACAAGTGTTGTTCCTTTTGAAAAGGAACAGCAAAAATCACAAGTGTCGTTCCTTTTGAAAAAGGAACAACAAAAATCACAAGTGTCGTTCCTCTTGAGAAAGGAACAACAAAAATCAAAAGTGTTGTTCCTTTTGGAAAAGGAACAACAAAAATCACAAGTATTGTTCCTTTTGGAAAAGGAACAACAAAAATCACAAGTGTTGTTCCTTTTGAAAAAGGAACAGCAAAAATCACAAGTGTTGTTCCTTCTGGAAAAGGAACAGCAAAAAAAAATAATAAAAAAATCACAAGTGTTGTTCCTTTTGGAAAAGGAATAGCAAAAATCAAAAGTGTTGTTCCTTTTGGAAAAGGAACAGCAAAAATCAAAAGTGTTGTTCCTTTTGGAAAATGAACAACAAAAATCACAAGTGTTGTTCCTTTTGGAAAA